>JAWWEM010050535.1:0-11249 GCA_035582935.1 Ormyrus thymus
AGCCTGTAGCTTTCAGAACTGCCGCACTGCTCACTAACAAATGCTTAGCCAGAAATTAGAAAATATAAATCTAATGACTGGCTTGAAAAAATTAGGCAATTAACCAGCAAGACTACTTTATGGTCCGTGACTTACTCATGGTCCGAGTACATTACACAGATTTTCAGCCCGCTAAAAGTTAATAACAATTAAGACAAAATAAATAAGGGTTCTATACATAATTTTGTTTACATAAAGTTTTTTAGGTTTTTTTAAAAATCTTTAGTGTTTAATTAAGTGCATTTAAAAAAAACAGATCAAATCAAAACTTAACATGCACCATAAACTGGATGCTTTTCGTAAAATTTTCGGAAACCAAGCCCGCTAATCATTAAAATCGCCTCGAATCCGTCAAAAGCCTGCGGAAACAAACACGTCGGAACGCAAGCATTCACCTTCCCATCAAGCGAATCCCGTCCGCCGAAATCGCCTCACTCGCACTGGCACACGTCTTCCCTCGGCGAGAGGAGCGCGCTTCGCGCGTCATCGTTGCCGGTATCGCGGACGCGTACGATTTCGCTCATCCCAAGCTAATAACTCGCGAGCCCGCCTGCTTAATATTCATCTTGCGCGCCCGTTAAAGCCAGCCGCGCGTAAACACGCGCCGACGCGACAGTACGACGACTGACTCGCCGCGAGCCGGGGGGACCTTCGACCCCCCGAAAATCGGCGAGCTGCTCGCGAAGCGGGGCAAGCTGGTCCTTGCTCCCCAAGACTAGATGTGCGACGAATGGCGACGTGTGACCCGCGTACACGCCGCGCGCGAGGTCGCCAGGCGCGCGGAAAGTGCCGATGACCGTTCTCGCGCACGAAATGCCAAGATTGCAGGAAAACTACTGGATATAAGATGTTTGGCCTTTGGGCTGAGGCGCAGTGCCGGTAATGGATTGCCTGATTTACTGTCTTAGGTCGACGATAGAAATAGGGGATTTACGCTTACGGAAGTACGAGCTCCTTTTACTAATCGAAATACAATTTGTACGAATTATTACAAATTATCGGAAATACTATTAGTCAAGACTTTGTTGTTAGACTTCTCAAGGACTTTTAATTATAAAACACGATCATATTTTATGAAACATTAATCATATAAGATATTGTATTAATCTAGTCGTGAAATAGAGACCAATTTTAGCATAAGTAATTAACTTTTTACGGGTTCGTTTGAGAGACTATTGAAAAAAAAGATAAGAGATGAGATTAAAACGGTTTGTAGATTAATTGAAATCTACACCGATATTAATATTAAATACTACCCTGGCAGAAAATTTCTGATAATTTCCGATAATATCGCTAGAATCTAGCTAGATTTTGACATTCTAGCTAGATTCTAGCGATATTTTGGAAATTCCCCATGTGAAACGATTTTGTAAAGTTTTAATAAAAATTTTAATAAAATCATTATATTGTATAAAAAGATTGTAATAAAATAATAATTAATAATATTAATAATAACTATGGGGCAAAGAGCATCCCCCAACTTCATGTTTGTTGAAAAGTTTTTATAATTACACGTTATGATGTCTTAACTAATTAATTTTCGGAGTTATCTAAATGAAGATGAATCTTACGCAAAGCATAACAATGACTACTATTACAAACTATTTCATAAGCAAGCACGGCGTCAAGAGATTTTTCTACGTCACTTGTACGCGTCGAAAATTTATTATTTTATGGTCTGTCCCGAAAAATATTTGTTTTAATTATTAGAGCGAGCTGATTTTCAGGTTTATTACTCTGGTAGAAAGGCTTGGCAGAATCTAGCCAAATGTACGTCAAATTTTGATAAACAGGCCAAATATTGCAACCAGCTCTGCTCAACAATCCTTCTCCGCCATAAACTTTGTACTTTTGTTTTGTCATCAAAAGTTTATTTTGAAATTAGTTGAATTGCAATATCTATGCAGTCTGAATTTTATTTCAAAGAAAAATGTCATATTTTTTTTATTTGTTACACATACAAAGTATTTTCATTTGTCAAAATTCCAAGAGGTTATTTACCTACGCAGATTAATGATAAGAAATTATTTTCTAAGAAAAAAACGTACTTTTTTGTAAAGATAGATGTTTGCATAAACCAAGTTCGTTGTTAGAGTGAAACCGTTCATAAAATTAAAAGATATTCGAGGTTAAACTTTTAGTGAGAATCACAGAATGGCATGCTTAAAAATCAACTGATTCTTATTAAAAAATATATTATTTATTTATTCGTAGTGTAAATAGCTATATAATAAACTTTAATAAAAGCAACAGAAGACTCGAACAGCAAACAGAACAGAAGATGTTATTGAATCATTGTTCTAAGAGACTGAAAAATTTCTAATAATCCAAGATAAAATCAATTGAAATAACTAAATAAATACACGTCACTTCACCGAAACTTCTAGCAACAGATTGACATTTGCCTCCGCCGTGCATTCTCGGAAAAACGCCGACAAATACGAGCGAAAAAAGTCATTGGCAAATTTCCACGGTGTTTTTCCGCGCGGGCGTAAGTAGATAAAGGCCACTCACGGTCAGACAGTTTCGCCGCGGACAAACAGAGTTCGGAATTACTTAAACGCTTGGATGATGCGCGCATGACTTCTCCGCCCGGTCGTTCTGTGTAATCGAAATTTTTTTTTATCGAACAATTGTTGCTCGATTAGATATTACGTGGTCCGGTGTGTTGCTGTTTTCCAGAGGAAGATAGGCAATATGCTTTTGTTGACGAATGCAAGAGACTTTTTCGAAATGCAAAGCAGTGCTTTTTAAAGTTGAAAGATATTTTCATTGGTGGCTGCTCAAAATTTCACTTGCGATAATTTGAAATCAAAATAAGTAAACGTTTTGCACATTTTTTTAAAGTATTTTTTGATAAACTTTGAATTAACGTTTTAATTGCACGTCGTTATTTTTTTATTACAATTAGCACATGCAAATTTAGTACTGTTATCAATATGTCAAATATTTTTTTACATAAATTAATTACTTTTATTGATATGGCAAACATTTTTTTACGAAATTTGGTTCAGATATTTGCTAGCTATTTAAAGTAAAAAAAAAATTTGTTATATTTTGATAAAACTTTTTTGAAAAATAAAAGATTATGAAATATCGAAACTTTTATAATAATTGATAAACACTATTTGACACGATTTATAATAATTGACGTTATAATTAATTTTTTTCGCTTCTCTGTGTGAATTTTTTTTTAATTAGTTATTCCAAGTTTAAACAGATTGAAGACATAACGGAAGAAGACATATTTCTTCATGCGTAATATTTTTTAACCTTATCTAAATCAAATCTTGCACACTGTTTGCCATCATTTTTTATTCAAATAATGTAATTTTTTTATGAAAATTAAACAATGCATGTTAAGTTGTACATTTTATTTAAGATAATTAAGCTTAATATTTTAACTAAATTTTTTGGTGACAATATATTTCCTTTAAGACTTCGTCAATCAATCTATTTTCCTAGCTTGTAAGGGATATTATAATTATAAAATGGAACGTACTTCATTCGTATCTTTCTATAACAACCTACTTTACTAATATACTTTTCAGTTTGGTTAATTGATAATGAACAATAGCGGTGCACGAACACTGATTATCAAAAAGATTTCATAATGTCACTGATAAGCTTTTATCACTGATTCCAACAAGCTATCATTATTTTAGGTGGACGTAATCGACAAGCAAAGTTAATGCGGGATATTAATTGATATCAATTATGGAAGGATTAAAAAATTATTTTACGTAATTTATTTTCTAACGTGACTTCCCTTATGGTATGAGAACATTGCTAAAAACATTTTTATTTCCTAAATAAATTTTTGCACATTAACAATTTAAGTAATATGTGATGTAATTGCCAATCTCTCCGAGTCAAAGTATGTTAATATGAAAAAAGAAAGTAGGAAATAATATAGAAAAGGAATATTCCATTATATTGGTGTCGTATATTTTCCAAAAATTTATTGCCGATGCCCTGGTGGAAATCGCCCATTTTTCTCCCATTTATGAAACGCTTTTTTTCACATGTTTTAACCATTTTATGACTATTTGACCGAAATGGCTCGGAAATGGTTAAAACATCTGGAAAAAAGCGTTTCATAAATGGGAGAAAAATGGACGATTTCCACCAGGGTGCCTGCGGTTTTTTTCTGCTTTTTCTTATGTTAGATGAATGCTAAGGATTTTACAATTAGTATTAAAATAATATTAGGACTACGAGAGCTATTCGTACAATATTTTAATAAAAAGAATTTTTTTAATACGTATATTCAAGCTATTTCAAAAGAATATTTAGATATCGGTGAGAATGCAAGATAATAACAAATTAATCCGATCTTTCTGATGAAATAATACGTTTTTTTTACTTGTGTATAAAACAAACTAAATCACCCACGGTGCACTGATTACTGCTATTTGAATAAACAAAGCGAAAAAAATCACAGCAAAATCAATTGAAATTCAATTTAATCACTGAAAAGCAGCTTGGCCAAGGAAAGCAAAAAATATGCGTACAACTCACGAGCTATCTCCTCAGCAGTGCAATAGTGTTTGGCTGTCGAAATTGAAAAAACCCGGCGAACAAGGTGCGCGCACTTGTGTGCGTGCGACTTGTGGCTGTACGACGTACCACGACGAACCACGATTGCTCAACGGAAATTTTCTTATCGCGGCGACACGGCGCCAATTTTTCTCCCTCCACGTCAGGGCGCGATTTTTTCGACCCGATCCTGGAAAATCGATATCGATACGAGGGAGAGCGATAGGCGCGTGAGTAACCGTGACTCTGCACCTGAAAGCAGCCGGACTTTTATGCGCGGATCGGGGTGTCGAGGTAACGACGCACTTTAAAAGTACGCGACAGTCGCCGCCTATAATATATATAGGAGATCGATAAAGCGTGCATTATGTAATTAAATTTATTGGATCGGCGATTACAATATCTTGGCGCCTGCGTCTCGGCGCGATCGCAGCGCTAAGATTTTTTCTCCCTCTACCTCGACATCTTCTTTGGAAAGGTGCAGCTTCGGGTGGATGTGTAGAAAGGGAAGTGGTGACGCGTTTCTTCGTAGAGGATGACGAATTGCATTTTGTTTGCGCGGCGATTGAGTTTAAAATGTTTAGTTTGAAAAAAAAAATATTAAGTGGAATGCTTTTAGTTTATTTGAAAAATTACTTACATTCGTTACTGCGCGCTTTTCTTAAAACTTGATGCCCTCACTTTAAAGAAACGCGATTTTCCCATGTTCGTACAGATTACGAAGGACAAATAAATATTATTTTATAAACGAGAGTGTTATCCCATTAGTGATTACAGTTCGAGAAAAAATTTAGTTAATTATAATTTTATTAGGTTTTAATATTCTGAATTTGCTTTCTTGCAGAATTTTAAAAGTGATCAATGATTGAAGCTTCGGATATATTAATATTAAAATATATATTAAAAAAATGTTATAAAATTATTACAATAGAAAAAAAAACAATAATTAAAATCAAATTTTTTTTAATTTATAATGGCGATTTTGTCTTATATAGTCTATAATGTTTTTTAAGAAAAACGTTTTATGTAAATATTGTATACATTTTTTTTCTTTTATACACAATAAAAGAGCTAATTACGCAAAAGAAATTTTTTAAATTAATTGATAAATAAATCTCATTAGCCAAAAAGGGTTAGTTACCAAAAAAAAAAAGAAATGTATGTGAAAGAATGAAAAATTTTTTATTTATAATTACAGATATCATTTAAAAGTTTTTTAAAAAATAATGAAAAATAAATAAAAATTCATTCTACATACATAATTTGCAAGATAAATTCAACTTTAATAAGATTTTTAATTATTATTTAATTATAGAATTTATATAAATGATAATTTTTTACTAATTTACTCACTTGGTTTGATTAAATTGGTGCAAAAAATGGCTTAAAATATTATTTTGAAGGTAGTTTTTGTTAGTAAAGAAATCCATTTATCCGCAAGACACATTTTTAATATTACATAATTAAATATTTTCATAAAAACTAAAAAAGATTTATTCTTTTTATTTATATTTATAATATAATTGAAATTATTTAAAACCTTTTTATAGAATTAAAACGTTCTTGACAATTGTTTTCTTTCTAAAAATCATTATACGTTATTGATTCAAAGGATTCAGTACATTAACTGAAACTTCATCCACTACACATGACACAATAAAATAAGCCGCAAGTCGGTCGGAAGCAGTCAAAACGCAAAGTGCTTGCTATTGCCTCATGTTCACCTCCTGTGTCTCGTAATAAACTGCCATCACTGCTGTTAAAAGTCATCGTCTGCAGCTATGTGCAATTTGCATACAAGTTTCGTCTATCTTTTCTCTCCTAGTGCCATTATATTTCTGATAATGATGAATACGTATGAACACTATTGTTATCTCCGTAAGTCAAAAGGAATATGATTAATTCGATATCGATGTTTTTTTTAACAAATTACTCTGTTGGAATTTCTTGTCTCATGTGTAACTTGTTGATACACATTTGTCTGATATACAATTTACAATGAGAATAGAGAGACAAAGTACATATAGGAAAAAGTTTTCATATGTATAATATAATACACAAACTATTTTTATATTTTTACCCCAAAACTCTTTTTTGAAAAACTCCGGGCCTTAAAACCCTATGTCATGGAAATTTTGAGGCCTGCGTTCCATAAACTCTACCGGATTCCACAAAGACCTGTATCCAAGTATACATAACATACTTACAATTAAATTATAATCAAGAAGCGCGGGAGCCCCCCGAGCTAGTATAAGGCATCAAATATATCTATATACACTCCGCAACAAAATTAACGGGAGTCAATTTTGTTTTAAATGAAAAGTTATAGTCTCTACTTTAAGATGGTGGTATTGGTTTTTCGATACAACGGAACCCCAACTTACGTGACCTTGAAATTCAAGGTCATTTTTCAAAGCTCAAAATTTGTAAACTTTCGCAATGTGCCTGCGCGTGAGTGATTTTTCCTCGATAATTCTGATCATTGCACCTTAAAATACAACTCTTCTCCTTCAATTTAAAAAAAGATTTGATCCGCTACGATTTTTATTGACGATTTGGCAGCATTTTAAAAATTGTATTAAAAAAACACTTTTTTTCGAGAATTTAAAATTCGTATCCGAGCTAAACGAATATTACCGTCGACTTTAGCGTTACCCAATAAGCACCACGAGAAGATAGCGAATTGGATCTAGCTTATCACGCGCGCGCGCGCGTGTGTGTGTGTGTGTGTGTGTGTGGGTGTGTGTGGGCATGGATGGGATGACCCTTAAAAGGGCCGATTATTATTTATGCACAAAGTACTTAATACCTCGTATTGCCACCTCGGCGTCGGATGACCTTAACTAATCTGTCAAGCACTAATACAAGCTCTTATCATGTCTTGGGGTATCTTGTGCCAAATTTCATTTAGAGCTATCCGTAGTTCCTCAAGATTCCTGGGCTGTCTTTGCCTACTACGCAATCGTTTACCCATCATGTCTCATGCATGCTCAATTGGATTAAGATCTGGACTGTTAGATGGATGCGGCAGCATCTCTATGTAGTCTTGTCGAATGAAAGCCTCAGTAAACCTAGCAGAATGAGGTGGTTCATTATCTTGCATGAAAATAAAATTCGGGTCTATGCAGTGACTCATGCAAGTGTTTCCAATGCATCAAGTGTTTCCCATGCACGTGAGGTTCCAAAATTTCGTAGATCTAGCGTCTAGCTGTTAACCCGGGACGTGGAATAACAACAAGATCAGTGCGATCGTTTAAAGAGATTCCTCCCCCATAACATGACGAATCGGCTGGAAAAAATCCTGGTCGGCTGAATATGGTTTGGCTCGAAGCGCTCCCTCTTACGACGCCAAATTCATATTCGAGCATCATTGCCAAACAGGCAAAATCGTGACTCGTCTGTGAACAAGAAGTTCCTCCACTGTTGAACCCTTCATTGTCCATAAGTTCTAGCATAGCGTAGACGAGATTTACGATGTCTCTGTGAGAAAACATACTCTACGTACGAATTCGTGATCTTAAACCTGCTTCGTGAAGATGTTTCCTTACTGTTTGCCAACTAATTTGCCTGCGTGGTAAGGCATCGTGAAGAATTTGTTGCGCATTTTTTACCAGTGCACGCAAGGCTGTAGCCATCGGCTACCTCCTCGTGCTGCTTATTGGATAACGCTAAAGTCGACGGTAATATTCGTTTAGCTCGGATACGAATTCTCGATTCTCTAAAGTGTTTTTTATACAGTTTTTAAAACGTTACCAAATCATAAAAAAAATCGTAGTGGGTTATTGGTAATAGTTTTTTAAATTAAAGGGGAAGAGTTGTACTTTAAGGTACAATGATCAGAATTATCGATTGGCAATTTGATCGAGTAACCATCTTCGTTTAAGGCTGCTTAATAAAGAAAAAAGTTTCATGACGATTAGCCGACCCATTAATGAAATATTTTGATGTAAAGTTTTGAACCGCCAATTTCAGATTAAAAAATTTCTTCAACATTCAATATGGCTGACGTGTTACGACCCGGCTGAGTCAGGGAGCGAAAGCGGACCTAGATAAGCGGCTCGCCGACGTCTTTGAGTTTTCTGGTCCGATTCCATAATCCGCTGGTGGTTTGTTTGCCCAATAAAGCGTAAAGCGCAAGGAGTAGGCGGGTCGAAATAATCAAATCCAATTTAATTGTCAAGTCTTTTTATTTATTGCAAAGAGTTTTTACAAACAGAGAAAGAGTACTCTCTGAGTTCGGGTTGGCTTCGATGGAATATTCAGGTCTTGAACAGAGGCTGGCTCGGAACTGGCGTCTGATCCGTGCATGCATTCTTATATAGGCCGAGGTTGCCATGGTTACGCGTCTCACCTGATCCGACCTTTGGATGATGAAAGGGGTAAGCACTAGCGCCATCTCTTTGTCTAGCAGTTCGCTGTTGCAGTCTATTAGCTCTTCTACATTCACTTGTTTATTCCATAAATGCTCGAGGCATTGGTGCAGAAAAACATTGTCTCTTCCTAACGCGTCAATCTTATCTTCTTTAATCTCAATCTACCAACAAACAGGTGGAATATTAACTTATTCACCTCTTGCAAATCTTCCGGTGACCCTAAATATCATCCTACTTAAAAATTTATTTAAACAACACCTACTTAAATGCTATGTACTTACTACTACTTAAAAAAAGCTATTTTACGCGACTGAGTTGCAATTCTGTTCGGGCGCTATGTAACAATCCCGCTTGGATTGCCGGTTTAACCACTCCTGCTCAATGCGCTGGAGATGATTATTCACTGTCAACTGCTCAACACGCAATTGAAAGGGAGGATATGCAAAATAGATCCAACGTCCTTGCTCAATGCGCGGGTAGCGACTCCTAAACGTAAAATTGCTCAGTATTTTATGGAATTCACGACTTAAGGAAATGCAATTTAGAATCTAGGTTTTACTATTTAATTGGCAACTCAGAACATCCGTTTTCAATGATATTTATTTAACAAAAAAAGTAATAAGAAAATATATACAAATGCTGATTTCTCTAGCGAGAGCGTCGCTGCGCTCTGAAACAAATAAATACAATCGAATCGGACTTTAGTATTTTTTTAAAGTCTCGTTTAAACGTATTTTTTCAAACGTGATAGCCTGCAGGGTTCGAAGATACTCAGGACTAGGGTGGGAGTTCAACTCACTAGGTGGTTACGTTCAATTCACGCACTAATCAGTCGTTTCTCAAAGGCTTGGCTCAGCTCGCCAAGTGAACTGCCGATCGGCAGCCAAGTGTCGATTATTTAACCCCGCTGGAAAACCGGGAGAAAGGTAGGGAAAGTGAGGAAAGTGGGGTTAGCAAGAGTGTCGGCTAGCATGCGTTGCTCCTAGCAACGATTGCTCGTGGGAGAGGGGAGCTGCGCGGCTCACTCACCTCACTACTTCCGTCGTACGCGCTTCTCGTACGTAACGAAGCTAGTGCTACCTGACAGGTAGCAAAAGAAAAGATTAGAAAGGATCAGAATTAAAATTAAGAATGGGAAAGAATACTTACATGATGTGAGAGTAGAGCAAGCAGAGTTGCTTCTGAAATTATCTGCAAAGTAAGAATAGCATTAGAATAATTGAAGAATTATATTTAATATTAATACAATAAAATAAAGATACTTATCCGCACTTGCAAAAGAAATAAATTAGAATATGAATAAAGTAGAAAAATGAAAAAGAGAAGTAGAATGGCATGTTGGATAAGAAGTAAAGTATAGGAAAGGATATAGGCTTGGCTCGCACACTGGGAAATAATAATGTGTATGCGTGCGAGCGTGACTATGTAAACACGCACGACCGAGAACAATTAGTTTTAGAAGGGCGAAGCGCGAAAAGAAAGACAAGAGAGGGGTAATGCTAAAAATATGTAGAATTCGGGAAGAACACTCTCTCTGATAGGAGCCGCGGAAGAGGTCGGACCGAGGGGCTATTCACCTAAAAGAATCATGCGTCAATGATTGCAAAATTGAATCGACTTCAAATCGATTTCAAGCGATTTCAATAATTAAAATGAAGTCGGTCTATTTAATTAACTTAAATTACTAATATTTTAAAACCAGGTGAATCAAATTATATTTTAAATGATTAGATAATTTTTTAATATAGTAAATGTTAAAAAACAAAATCATAAGTTTAGAGATATTTTTTTATTTTTTTAAAAACATTTACATCAAGTAAGAAACTTTTGTCGCTTACAATAGGCGGTGAAATAGATAATACATATTGTTTAATATTAATGTATCCATGGATATCCATTAAAACTGACTCTAGAGTATTATCGTTTTTTTTATTATTTTTTAATTTGTACCATTGACATAGTACGCCCACATCTTTAGAATTTTCGCTAATTTTAGCGAACTCATTGGAAAATTCAGTATCTTTCCAAGATTTACCAGAAAGGTACGCAAAACTTAGTACCAACCCTACGTAACATTTGGATTTTTCTCCCAGTATCCTAAACAGACAATAATCTCCTACATAAATTTCGTCACATATTTTTGAATAGTGCGTTTCTTCTTTATTTATTATCCTTTTTGTTTTAGTAAGTTCACAATCCTTAACTCGCTGCAATCTGTCACTACTTAAAATACTATTATTTTGGTTTAATAACCAACATATGGATGACTTCCGAACCACAAAGTTTTTATCGCTACTA
>JAWWEM010050536.1:0-11248 GCA_035582935.1 Ormyrus thymus
CACTAGACTGACAAATTACACAGCATACTTTGTTATTTTTGAGCCACGTTTTTAATACATACAAAAAAGTATTTACCGGTAAGGAGAAAACCAGAATTAGGGAAAAAATTTTTTATCTAAAAAAACTGCTTAGACCATACTAAAGTATTTACCTAAACCTAAACCTTTTTTTCCAGTTTTTTTTTTTTTTTTTTAATTTTTTGCTATTGTATAATTAGCATAAAGTCTTATTCATTAATTTTTTACTTTTACGTTGCATTTCAAACATAAACAAATGATTTAAAGTAAAGTATAAAAGTAAAAGTGTACTAACATTTTCCAATAATAATTTACCTGAGAAATTATTTGGGTGTTTCCAGACTTTCTGGACACCCTGTATATGGATAGAGTGGACATATATCCGTGTATTTTATTTTTTCTCCCTTCTCGATCGTGTAGTGCGTCACGATGTTCTCTGTTCGATCGCTCAAAAAGGCATCTCACGGATTCAGCGTTATTCTACTGATCACAGGGTGATCAGCCAGGTATCGAGCTCTTTTCCGGTTCGTTTTCTAATCGCCGATCGAATTCACATTCCCATACTTGACGCGTTACATATCCGAGACTTCTGATTTTCTCCATCTTGTCAATTGTATTCTCGTAAGCTTCGTTCATAGTACGACCGTATGCCATTTTTTCTTCGCGATTATTTTCGAAGCACTTTTGGCAGCCATGCGTATAGCAGCCTTGGTATTCGGAAACAATATTCTTTTCGCCGTCAATCGATGCGGGCAAGTAGCCATCGACAAGCTGACTTTCGGGTAAACGAAACTCGCGAGTACGATCTGCATGTATAATTTCGCATCCGATTTCTCGTTCACACTGCAATAACCATTCTATCGATTTTTGTGAGTGTTTATCCCCGCGACGATAACCCCGACAGGGTAGTATTCCTATCGAATCGGGCTTTAAAAAATTTTTTCTAAAATCATAAGAGTAATGGGATGCGATCATTGTGGCAGAGACAAAAGGGTCGGTGTCTCCGATTTTAAGAAAAATTTTTCGAAATTCCATGCAAGCACGCCTCAAAATCTCGACGTCCATTCGACAATACTCCACTATTTCTTTCTTAAAATTGAAAACGTAATTTGGCGCGTTATCGTTACATGACGCGAAAAACTTTTCCCTTTCTTTTGCCGACATAGTATCGGGTGCGTCGAATTTAGCATCTGGAAGAGTACCGACGTAATCTTGATTATTCTGGTTATTAAAAAGTTGCGGGAAAAAACCTTTTACTGCTGGGCGGTAAGCCAAACGTTGCAGGTAGTGCACTTAATTTTATATCGAAATAATTCAGTGAATCGATATTGCAAGACAATTATATTACGACCGTTAAGAATCACACTAGGCGTTAATTGGTAGCGCATCGTCACTAATTCGCGTAATATAAAATGCGCATCGAATCCTTTCGCGTTGTGCGCCACGCATATAATGTTTTTAAATACCGGTTGCTCCCTCACGCAAATATCCATCAAATTCTTGACAGAATCTTCGTGAAAAATGTATTCTCTAATTCCACAAGTGTTGCTCCATTTTGTAATGTTATCGGAATCTATGTAATCGGTGCACACTTACTGCGCGACGCACAAGTTAGGCACGTGAATTTTTGTAGTCGCGTGATTACGGTAAGCTTCGTCCTGCCTAGTTTCAAAATCGTAAAAGATGTATAAATATTTTTTACTATCTACGTCAGTCTCTACCGAGTCTGCCGACTTGCTTTGCGGAGGATTCTTGTGAACCGTTTGCATGTAGCATAAAGAACGAACAGCGTGTTTCTTTTACAAGTCGCACACCAATTCTCTCCGTATTCGTGCTTCCCACGATAAAAGTTTATCTTTTTACAGCATTTTTTGCAAAATTTTACAACTTCGCATACTTTCTTTTTTCTATTTTTATAAGATCCTACTTTTCTATGATTTTCAAAGCATAAATTACCGTAAAAATTGCGATTACACTCGTCGCATTTAACAAGCGCTACACTGCCAATTTCAGAAGCAGGCGATACAAAACAAGACGTGCAAATATTTTCGCATCGATGTTGACTTATATGATGATACCTCTTATTACAGTGCCCGCAAAAAATTTACTTCTCGTGAGACCCGTTAAATTTAATATTGTATCATAATGAGACGAATCGGGATCATATAAAATATTAATTACATTTATTGAGGATTCTCGCAAACGACCATCAAAGAATGGTGCTTCTCCGCTACCGAAAGTAGTTGCGTCATAAACAGCTATAGCTATAATCTGCTTTGACAAATAAGCTTGAAATTTTTCAATTTCGATAAATCCGCAACCGTTTGCAGGCAGATGTACACCTGCTTCACGAGTAATTTTCTCAGCGTATTCTCTCTGCGCATTACGCCTGCTGTCGCGTATTTTTTTCCAATGCTCGAGGGCCTCTCGTGTATCGTTACTTTTTAAAAACACTTAAACTCTATCTAATGGCATTGATCGTGAAAATTTTTTTCGCTCTCAATCCCACGGCGACAAAAGTGCCGCGTAAAATAAAACTATCATCTATACTAAAACTATCGTTGCTTTAAGTTAAACTACTTAGTAATTGCCATAAATCTTCATGAAAAAAATTGAGAAGCGGACGAAAAGAAATTTCGCCAGGACCAAGAGCAAAGTTTTCACTGTGCACCGATACCCCTACTAAATCATTTTCACTACTCGCGCCCGATACTCTAAAATCGTGAATGTCCTTCATCGCACGCTCGAGCTATACAATAGGGTTCGTTCTTTCCGTCAGTGGTCGCTTAATTCTTAATAAAAAACGTTTACCGATTAGCCGATATTTTTTAACTTCTTGGGCGCTTTCTTGGAGCACTTCGAATGTTGAACCGCAGCTGAGTTAGCCCCACCGCCTACTTGGACGTTATTGCAGTCGGCATCGTCGGAATCGTCCTCGTCGCCGCCGTCGTTGGAGGTCGAGCCGGACAGCGATGCAGCACTTATCTCACTCAACAGCTCGCCCTCTTCAAAAGTATCGGGTGTCGATGTCGCTGTCGCTGCTACTGCTGCTGCTGATTCTATAGAATAAAAATATTATTTTATTCTTCTCGAGGTCCGACAAAACTACCGTGTGCTCTTTGTAAGAGATCAGGCAAATCTGGTTCTGTAAACAACGCCGAGGTTGTATCTTTACTTAAATCGTAAAACCAGCGCAGTTTTTGCGCGCGAGGTGCCGGCCTGATTCTAGGCAAATGTACCCGAACAGTTTCCGAATGAGGCATTAAATCGATAATAGATTCATTACCATTCAAGCTCCTCCTCAAAACATTAATAAAAAAAAAAAAATAAATAAAAAGAAAAATATTTAAAAATAATAAAAATTAAAATTAAAGTTTACCTTCATTTAAACGTCGATCGAAGACATCACGTTTATCGAAGCTGTGATAAACTAAACGATGACGATTTTTTATGCGGTAAAAACGCCTCTCGTCGTCCGAAGCCCTTCTACCGTAAAATAATAAGAGACGATTTCACCGTTGTCTCCGCCTAGCATCGGCTTCCTCGGGACTGTCGTTGCTCGTAGAGGCATCAGGAGGCTCGCTGCAAGTAGCCCTGACAACGCTTTCACCAGGATCACGGAAATTCATTAGGGACTGAGCTATCTCTCTCTCTCTGTCTCCGCTAATCGCTTCAATTTCCTCATCCTCTCCCATGATCGCCGACATTGATTCTTCGTCGCTACTGTTGTCCTCACTCTCCTCGACATTATTATTAATAACGGTATCGGCATCCGAATCGACGATGTTTACGGGGGCGGCAAGAGGCTGTACTCGTCTGGTTTCTCCTTCTTGCTCTGACTCATCGTCGGATTCGGATGTTCGTTCTTGCTCGTTACTGCTCGTGCGAAGGAGATCACCCTGGTGGTTAGACGAAGGAGCAGCTTCTTCGTTGATAAGCGCTACTTCTTTGTCAGCTTGATCATCTTCATCGAAAAACGTTTCGTCGCTGTCATCGGCCAATAAATCATACATGGCTGCGAATATTAAATAAAGTTTTTTTTAAATTAATTGTTTCTCACATTTAAAAACATTTGAAACAATTAAAACTTTAACGAAATTTAATGAAATAAAGACTAATGATAATTAAACTAATTATAAATAAATTAATAAAATTAAATAATTGTTCTCCATAAAAAATAATTTTTTAAATAATTCTGAATTTACCTTGAATTGACGAAATTAAAATTTTTGAACTAGTAATGAATTTAAATATTTTTTCACTATTAACAATAATTTTTAAATAATTTTGAATTTACCTTGAATTTCGACACATCCATTATAACTTGTCGAACAACACTCAAGTTCTGCATCCCTACACGCGTTATGTACTCTCCCATTATTAAGAGCACAGTATGTGATGTCCTGAATAAGGAATTGTGCAAACGCGCGATCCTTCGAAAACCACACTGGGACAGCAAAAACAGTAACTCGCACTTTAAAAATTCATAGTTTGAAGCGCGCACTCGCGCTTCCACCTTGCGGCTTCTACACTTTCAGCATCCGATACTCGTTCGCGAAGAGCTTGCTTTCGACGCCGAAAACGATAACTTTTGGCTATCGTTGATTAATATTTGTCGACGCGTCGCGAACTCTCTTTGAGTATTCCGTTTCGTTTTAGATTCAGAAAGCCTAACATGCACGCAATCGTTTGCGGAAATTAACTTTTTGCTCGGCTCGAGTCTTTCTTCTTCGAACGCTCGTAATCAAAAGGATGTTTAGTCTTTTATCGATAAAATCGTGGTTCAGTTCTAGAAATTCGGCTATACTCGCCCGATCGTGCATCCGACACAGGAAAGAGCTCGTAATACATATTCTTAGCCACAGACGATACATCTTGGCTATCGTTGTTTAATATTTGTCGGTGCGTCGCGAACTCTCTTTGAGTATTTTGTTTCGTTTTAGATAGGGAAAGGATATAGTATGAGCGCAATCGTCCGCCGAAAATGATCCCCTCCACTACTCAGATACTCTCAAGTCTACGAGACTGCAGTGTCACGTACTTTTGAACGTTGCTGTATCGCTATAGCCTCTCTGCAGAGTCCGTACAGAAATATTATAACATACTTTCTTAAATCTATAGTGTCACGTACTTTTCAACCTTTACGTATTGCATACTCTCTCTGCAGAGACTGTAGGATAAAGAGACGTTTTCACCGCATAGAAAATCGTCATCGTTTAATTTATCACAGCTTTGGTGAACGTGATGTCTTCGCTCGACGTTTAAATGAAGGTAAACTTTAATTTTAATTTTTATTATTTTTAAATATTTTTCTTTTTATTTATTTCTTTTATTTTTATTAAAGTTTTGAGGAGGAGCTTGAATGGTAATGAATCTATTATAATAGATAATTATCGATTCAATGCCTCATTCGGAAACTGTTAGAGTACATTTGCGTAGAATCAAGCCGGCTCCTCGCGCACAAGAACTGCGCTGGTTTCATGATAGGGTACTAGTATATTTTCTTACATATCGGTCTCCAACAATTTTAAATTTATTTAAATATTTTATCAATTGTTTAAACAATATTTTAGTAAACAATTTTACGATATCATAGGAGAGAAGAGCTAAAGAATTTGTGCAAAGATAACAAATAATTGTTTCTATAAAATAAATTCCATAGACGACCTTGGATGTTATTGTTATCTTTATCACTTATTTACATAAACAAATTCCACATAAGGTCACATTTATTGAATTTCACAGGCGACCTTGATTGGCATCTTTATGATTTATTTACATAAATAAATTCCACAGAAGATCGCGAAAAATTATCTTAATTGTCTTTTAATTGTTTATTTATATAAACAAATCTTTAATTGTTATCTTTATAATAAACAAATCCTTTCATCTTTGGCGATTTCTTATTGTTTATATAAACAAATTAGTTATTGTTTATGTAAACAAATTACTTGTTTGTTGTCGTTTACTTATCTTAATTACTTGTTTATCTAAACAAATTACTTGTTTGTTATTGTTTACTTAACTTAATTACTTGTATATGTAAACAAATACTATAGTCTGCTATTGCATGGTGATGACGTCATTTGTTATGTCTCGCTATAACGGTTATATTACTACTTGTCAACTTCAAAATTTTAAATAGTAACCCCTATTTTTATTTCATAAATCGATAGAGCGCAAAATTTTACATCCGAATACGGATTGAACAATTTTAATAATTCGTCTACTTTTTCGGATGGTATTTTGATATTGTTTTCTCTGCACAAGGCGAGTAATTCCTCCTTCTTTAAGTTTTGAATCCAGGACGTACCTTTCATTTCACTCATTTGCAAAAAAATGCACCGTGTACTAATAAATTGCGTTACTTATTAGAACCAATTTTTTTACTTCCGTATGCATGCACGTGTTTCGTCGTGTAACACGTCGCCAGTATATTATATGTGGGTTAGAAGCTAGAATGAGAAGACGTGTACCCTCTAGAAGTAGTGAGGAAAGACTGTCATTTATTGAAAATTGTAATGTACATCATACACAGCACTCATAGTGTCGCTCAGTGTCAGTGTATGCCCACACACATATGCAACAAGCTACGCAAAGGCCATCTCCACCTGCTGTGACGGAGGTGGGGGCACTTTGAAGCGGTCAACAAGCTTCATTAATGAATGTCGCAGCCGTTTCACTTTTGCGCTGCAAACGCTTATGTAGGTCGTTGAAACAATCCTGATCACAGATTGGTCTACAGTACTGCTCACGAAATATTCGCTTGAATGTGTCCCAATCCGTGAGCCGATCAACTGTTCCCAGCAAATAACTGGCGGACTCAATAAATATACAAGGGAATGTTTACATGATTTCTTGATCTGAATATCCCTCGCTCCGCCGGAAAAACTTCATTCAAACTCTCTATCGAGACGCGCGGAAGGCGAACTGCTACAATCCGTAGCGCTCAGCCAACCAGCAGCACTCCTACCTTCGGAAAACGTGAGCTAATAAAATTGATGGTGTCCAGCTAACCGAGAGAAGCACTAAATTTCTCCACATAGCTACTCCGAGTTATAGCGCTCCGCATACCGAGAACCGGTTACAGTGAGCGCGCGTAATTCAAGCCGCTGTAACTTCGTTAGGAGTGGAAATTCGTGGACTTCCGTACTAACTAATTTTGTAGCTTTTTCCATAACCTTTCGATTACGTTCACGTAGAAGTCAATCCGACCGCTGGTTCGCAGGTTACAGGCAAAAGAAATACTGTGTCTCGCAAGCGCGAATCGATTCGAACGGGGAATCCACCAGAAAAGCGAACAGTTATTCTTTAAAGCGTCCAGCTAATCGGAGATGCCGCAATAAAAGCAGGCAACTACTATTTACAGTGCCCTGCTAATCCGAGAAAAAGAAATATATATATTTTATAAATTTAAATAAAATCAAATTGAAATATTAAAATATTGCGTTCGCTTGAATCTCGCACGCTATGTCAGGAGGAATCAGTCACGGGACAAACAAAATCCGCCAGCGGCTTCAGACCTGCTTGGCCAACTCGCGACACAGTCGCGGCAGCATTAGCGCTCCTGTTATGTAAATAATATTTCAACTCGGAAATATTACCGAAGTGAAACCGCCAGCGATCGCGAATGTTAGGCCAGCTCGCTCTGTCGTCGCAGCCTTGACATTCCGATCGCGTAAGTAGGGGTTCATCGACGAGCCGCGAACAGCTCGTTACAATTTACATGAAGCAGGGACGTACGAATTGTAAAATAGGGAAGGCCGCGGCTAACATTGACAGGGTCAAGTATAAAAAAAACTAAATCTAAAGGAGGTTCCTTAGAAATATCGAATACATAAGAATTCTTTTTTACTATTGATTACACAGGCCCACAAAAAAAGAAGTTATCTAAACTTTTGAGGAGATAAATATATTCCTACATATTTTTCATCGCTGAATCCGAATCTGAAGTGATATTATGGGATATATGATCAATTTTTCGAGAAAAATGCAAAAAACGTGATTTTTAAGTTTTTTTGAAATTAAAAAAAAAACAATAATCAATACGATTTATTTGACTCAAAATTTGAATTCTACGAATCAAAGTACATCGAAAACCATAGTTTTTATGTTTTTTTCAATAAAATTTAGACCATGGCGGGTCTTCAAAAACTGTAAGAGCGCATAAAAGCGGTAAGGTGTGGTTTGTACACATAAGGATTATGCACATATTAATTGTGCACTATTTAGCATAGCTCGATATATCTATGTATAATTTTCACCAATGCTAAAGTGTGTACAATTAATATGTGCAGGATTCTTATGTGTACAAACCACATTTTGCCATATAATGAATTGGAATATTTATACGTGCATACATATATGTACATTTTTTTGTAGTAGATAAATATATTTTGATTTTCCAAGAACTGTAACCTTGACCTTGGTATGACTTGTCGAGGTCATTTGATGGTCAAGGAACATACATTAACGGAAACATATTTTTTTATTGCGGGACTCGAAAGAATTAAAAATTTACCTCCAAAACCATATTTCTTAATTTTTTATTGTAATCTTCACATGTTCCTATAAAAAAGTACAACCTAACTTAGATGAATTCTAAACCCATTTTGAAACACCTACGTTGAAGTATCAAATTTCTTTCCATTTACGTATACGTTTCTCTTCGAATGATCGGTGTATCGGATTCCTATGACGTTTTTTTCCTGTTGATTCAGTTTCCCTTTTCATCATCTAGCACTAGTCTCGTGATTTAATAAAATTAAAGTTTACAAATCCAACAGTATGGAAAGAGCCGCGTAATAAAAACGAATGCTATTTCTGTTTAACGAAAGTAGAAGGTGCAAATAACATACATACACACAAAATTGTATATCCTATAGTTGAAAGCGTTCAGTTTCCAAACAAGATTTTTATTAAAGGTCTAGAATAGGATGCCGAATCACGAGACAGTTTCACTACAGGATTTGATTCCTTGCAAGTTGATGCAAATTCGAAAAGTAAACTGAAGAAGCATATCAATGAGAGAGAGAATGATACGGACGAAAACACATTACATGAGATGACTTCAAGCGAATTCGAGATGGAAGAGGAAAATAGTACGCCCGGTGATAAGGAATACATTCCTATCGGTAATGAGGGAAATATTGATCAAAAAGATCTTAATGATCTGTTTCGAAAAAATTGTCTATCAAAAGAACAATCTGAGTTTATAGCTTCGGAATTAAAAAGTAGGAATACGTTGATGAAGGGTACTAAAGTACCTGTCTATCGAAACAAAGAGGAAAACTTTCGCAAATATTTTAAGAAAGATTCAGATCTTGTGTACTGCATAAATGTGAAAGGACTTATTGATGAACTTAAGCCAAATGTATACAAACCTGAGAATTGGAGGTTATTCATTGATTCATCAAAACGCAGTCTGAAAGCCGTCCTTCACAATACAAACAAATTCGCTCCTATTTCGTTAGCACACTCAACTGCGATAAAAGACGAATATTCAAATCTTGAAATGGTTTTGAAAAAATTAAAGTATGAAGAACATCAGCGGCAAATATATGGAGACTTAAAAATTCTTTCCATATTATTTGGACAACAATCGGGATTCACGAAGTATCCATGTTTTCTGCGTACGTTCGACAGCAGCGATAGAAACAGTCACTATAGAAAGAAAATTTGGCCACCACGAACATGTTTCGTTCCTGGAAGACAGAATATTGTGAAAGATCCACTCGTTAAGCTAGCGAAAATTTTGATACCTCCTTTACACATAAAACTTGGTTTGATAAAACAATACGTTAAAGCTTTAGATAAGGAAGGCCAATGCTATAAATATTTGGGAAAAGTATTTAGTCACAAAACGGATGCTAAGTTAAGTGCAGGTATTTAGATGGTCCTGAAATCCGCAGTTTATTATCACTACGTGCAAGCGAATTCTGCTTCCCTTACCGTTTTAGAGACTCGCCGAGTGCTCGCGACCCGGTGCGAGCTGGACTCTATTCCGCTAGACTGGTAGCGTCGCAAGCCATTCAAGGTGCAGTAACGTACTTACCACACGTAGTCTCGTGCTCAGAGCTGAAAGCGGGCAAAGCGGGGAGCAAGCAAAGCAAGCTACAGGCGGTTAGAATAAAACGAACTTAATTTTAATAGAACAAACATTAAGATGAATCCAAGTCATCGGAACTCCTCGTTACAAAAACTTTCGCGCGGTTGCTCGTATCTTCTCCCGTGACAATTCCTGTAAGCCGCGCTGGCTAGCTCGCATTTCGTGGGGTCGTTACGTTTCGTCTCGAGATTACGAGTTCGCGGAAGTCGCAGTTGGTCGGCCGGCAGCACTCTATCCAGACTCAGCTGCATTCACACCAACACACAAAACTCCGATAAGTAAAATTAATAAAATAGAGGAACACTAAAAAGAGACGGACTCCGCGACATCTCGCCCGTACCGTTAATGAATTAATCTCGAATTAGACCAAATTGCTAGCCGAATATTAAGCGCGAGTGCTTCGCGTTCCCCGGCAAGCGAGAGAGTGATCGTTCGAAAACTGCCGGTGCTCTCTAGTCCCGCTGCCGCAGTATTGCCAGCTTTCTTCTCCCTGGGAGTCGCAGGGTAGCGGTGGCACCGCGGAGCCCCGTTCTCGGAGCGGAGCTTAGGCGGTACTTTTGAAAAGTATGCGAGGCAGCTTTTACGGCTAGGTCGCAACGGTGGATCAGTCCGCTATTTCTTTGTCGCGTTCCACGCTAGTACCGACAGGACGGAGTCGCAGACACTTGGCCGCTACCCTACTTGGCTGCACGCCTCGGGAACAGCTGATGGTGTCTGCTGCCGTTGATGGTGTGCGTCTCGGTAGTTGCGCGGCTCTCTCGCTGCGCCTAACCTTAGTATCTCCCTCGCACATGCTCTCTCTCTCTCTCCCTCTCTCATTCACGCGCGTAGCTGCCGGAGTGCTGTCGGACTCTCCAGCTTGCCGGCTCTTGTTCTTCGGCGAGGCAATTTCTCTCTTAATATATAACTATTAACGGATCAATTTACATAATTTCACAATTGTCGGCAGTTGGAATTCGATTTGGAACGAATTATTTGAAAAGTTAATTTAATTATTCGCAGTTAAGGGGGTTATACACCCATTTTTTTACTCACTCATATGACCTTGATACCCGCGTGTATATATCTATATATATATTATTATTAATTTAAGCCCTGCGCCTAGTTTTTAAGTTCCCATAA
>JAWWEM010050537.1:0-11248 GCA_035582935.1 Ormyrus thymus
GGGTTATATGTGTGCATTTGCACCAATTTTACCAGGTCCTTATAAGGTTTTATCGGACTTTTTCAATAGGGTTGTTAACATCAATTCTAATTATATAAGAGAAATAAAGTAAGAGCTAAATATAAAGAATAATACAGAAGAGAAATGAGCGCGGATATATTCGATGCTGCGCAATTACGACAATACTCATTTGCATGGTTAAAACGTCGCTCCTTATGAGTACTATTTTTAATATAATAATAATGATATGTGATATGAAATAGAGAGAGGGGGAGTCGGAGATGGAGAAAAAGAGGCGAGATGCGATGTGGCGGAGTCCGATGCTGTCAGTCGGAGCTGCAAGCATCCAAGTTCCAGTTTCAAGTATGCGAGCTGCCGGGCAAGCGATCAAGCCATCAATATAGGATTCAGGGATTGCAATTACGCCTGCCGCGAATAAAGAGCTGGTGCCACTTGCTGACGCGAGTGCCAATCCCAACGAGATCGATCGCAATTCTTTGCAAGATTGGAACCCACTGCTTGGCCTAATGATTCGCCAAATTGTTTATGAAAAATAATTACACACGAATTAAGAGAAGCTTATTTCGTTTCAAAATCCACTTAAATTCAACTCCGAAAATTACTATCTCAAAGCTTCCTCTAGGAGCCCACACAGCGCGAAATATTGCTGCAAGGTTTCAAACGTATACTAAAACCTTATGAAACCTTGCAGCAATATTTCGTGCTGTGTCGGAGGAAGCAAAATGATGAAAAAATTTAACCTTGAGAGAAAGTTTGAAATATCCAGCAAATAACAAGGACGAATCTTCGTATTATTCTTCGGGGGGAGAGTACAGCGCGACCTGCGACCTACTGTATAAGCAGCGCGGACTTTTTTTAACATTCTTCTGAGCAGCGAGTTGCATTATTATAATCTTATTAGAGAGATTGTAACATTAGTTCGTTCCCGTCTATTTCTCCTGAAGAGAATATCGCAATGTAATTTGAAAGGAAGTCGTTAAAACGCCAAGTTTTTCGGTTTTTATATATTCTATTTTATAATGAATCATATATAAAAAATTTTTCTTGATAAGAAAAACTGAAAGCTTTTGTCTTTTTGAAATTTACAATTAAAGTTTATTGTGCCTGCATCTCTATAAAATAATTACAGAATATATTTATCTCGAGGTATTATTCTATATGTACACATTTGACGATAAATAATAGATAAGAGAGAAAAAAATTTCCAATGACTCACATCGTATCGCGAGAATATTAAAATTGTAAAAATATTGACAATGCGCGCGGAAATCGCGCATTTTTTTCCCATTTATGAAACGCTCTTTTCCACATGTTTTAAGCATTTTATGGGTAATTGACCGAAATCGCTAGTAAATGGTTAAAACATGTGGAAAAGCGTTCGATAAATGGGAGAGAAATCGGCAATTTCCACCAGGGGCGTTCAGTCAAGTATCAAGTATATCAATATAAATTAGTGATGCTTCTTGTGATATTTGATGAAATAAACGAGCAGCCCGATGATGAGGCCCGTGGAAAGCAGCACGACGACGGTCCAGCAAATCCTGGCGATGCAGCTGCAGCAGGAGTCGCAGCAGGCCCAGAAAGCACCGCACGAGGACTCGGCTCGCTTTTCCACAAAGATGAAGCGAGGCTCCCCGACGGGGGGCTGCGGCGGGCCAGGAATGTCCGTGGCGACGGGCGGAGGGGCCGTGGCTGCTTGGCGCAGATACTCGTCGCTCATGGGCGCGATGAAGCTTGGGCTCGGATAGACATAATAGCCCTGGTTGTACTGCGAGCTCTGGTAGCCGTAATTCGGCACGCCAGATTGTGGCAGCTGCGTGCCGTAGCCCTGGTAGTACGCCATGTACAGCAATTATTTCAAGACTGACATTATATCAGAGCACGGCTTTTCTCACCGATAATTATATTTCACAAGCCTTATCGCACCTGCAGACTACTATACAGATAGCAGCTGATCTGATTGCGATTAACATGCCTTACATGTACAAACTCTTATTTCAAAATAATAATGCATTGCTCATGTAGGTGAAAACAAGACGATAAAACTACATATACATTTCATTAGTTATAAAGCCAGATCACGATTTGCAGTTGGCGATGATGACAATTAGCGCTTTATAGTGCAGCGATAGATACATAATTATAATAATTTCGTTTTATTTTGTTCTAAGGTAGTTTCGGTCAGGTTGACTCTATGGGAACTTACAACTTACAAATCATAATTGCCATATGGCTTTCTCCTTCGATTGAACCTTGGGCGTATACTTTAAATTGAAAAATCTCAGCTGAGATCTCATGCCAAAATCTCATTTAACTAAAAATTTCAGAAAATATCCAACAAATTAGCACTGATAGTCGTTCATAATCATAACTTTTAGACCAATAATAATACAAGTTGTATTATCTGTGGGAGTTACCGGAATTAGGTGTAATAAAACATATTTTCATGCAATTTTTCCTTTTTAAAATTCTTATATTATAGGTAGGTCAGACCATTTTAATCAATTAATTACATTAGTATTACACAACGTAAAACGATTAACTGTTTTTATTCAAATGTGAAATTTCGGCTACGCATAAAAAATAATTAATTACAAATATACAATTATTTTATTACTCATTTTATTTATTATTTTAATTTATAAATGTTAGTCTTGCCGGTGTAAGTATTTGTTTTCCAAAATAGTCGATCATCCTTTATTATCTTTAACAGCAATTATAATTATTATATTAATAATAATGCGTAACGTCAATTGCTTTTATATATAGTAACCTTTTTAAATATTTAATCATTTACAATTCAAGATAAACTTCATTTTAAATACAAAAATATGAAATTTATTCGCAAATATATATATTTTTAGATAATTTAAATAATTAATTTGAGATTAGTAGTATTTTGCAGCTCCGTATTTGACTAGCTTTGCCGGAGCGTAGCTTTTAAATTATTTTATTTATTTTCCTGAAAAGGATCTCCATTGAGATGGAAACTGTGGATAAATAAATAAATTTTAACATATCCGACATTAAATAATATAAAAAGTTATTTATCTATATTTATTTAGATCCAACTTATATAAATATACAAAAAATATATAAACTTATATTTCTTCTCAAAAATTATTCAAGCACTTTCTGTTATAAGTTTCAGTGTCAATGAAATTAATTTTATCATCTTATAATCATTAGAGTAGCGATGGCTCAGTTGGTAGAGTACCGCGGTCCTTTACAGGTCTCTGGTGCAATCCCAGTCTCCAGCAAAACTGACATTGGGAGACCACTGTATTTTATATTTACAAGTGTCTAAATAACATCAAAGCTCAGGTGGTTCGGAAGTCACCTTTATAAGCTGAAAAAAGTTAATGTTAAATAAAATAAAAAAAAATCTTATAATCATTTGAAGCATTTAAGAATTAGCATGCGTTTACCGTGCGTGCTAAATTAATAAATATTACTATTTCGAGTGTAAAAAAATAACTCCAATACAAATATTTATTTGTTTTATAATAATTTATAGACACTTATATCTTCCACATAATTTTATAACAGGTTTGTCAGAGTCAATAAGCGTTTATTGTTTATAACGTAGATACTTTATCGCTTGTTTAGAGGCCGCACATTTTGCAAGTTTCTTCGTTCCACCGAAGCCATGGAAAAACTTTTTCTGGCCTTTATAATTTATAGTTAATGTAACCATAATTGAATCATTGTTTCCCATAATTGTCGCTTTTCTGCAAATTTTAAAACATAATAATAAACTTAATATTTTACTTAATAGTTTTCGTTAAAATAAAAACTTACGAGAACTTTGGATTCGCTCCTTGAGTTTCATATATAACTCTAATCGGTTGTTTGGGAACATTTTTGCTAAAAGAATCTAAAAGCAAAAGGATTATTTACGGTGATTTATAAAAATGGTATCATTAAATTTATAATAATGTAAAGAAGTGCTTGTAAAGTAAGTTACCTATTTCCTTATGCATAATATTGTATATTAACTCCCAAACAATCTGTAAATTTTTTCCCGAATCAAGATAAATAGCACCAATGACAGATTCAAAAATATCCCCAAGGACTTTGGGAACATCAACGTGCTCAGCCATATTGCATTCATTTTCTTCTAGTAGTATCCATAACAACTATCCAATTAGAATATTATTTTAATTTTCTTTCAATTTAACTTAGCATACTACATATGAATATTTGTTAATAATTACCTCATCATTGACTTCATAATTTCTTTCTTCTTGGAATTTAACAAATCTGTCAACTACATCGAAAATTTTTGGAGCATGAGTTAACAAAGCTGTATGTAAGCCAAGACGAACAGCCAAGCAAGCAAATGTTATATTGTTTACTAATGCAGAGCGTAAATCTGTAAGCTCTCCAGGATTTAACTTCTCGCAAGTTTCGTAGATGTAGGCAGTTAAAAGAAAATCTAAAACAAAGTGAATGCTTTGTTATAAAAAGTAATCGGTAATTAAAAGAGAAGTGTCAACTTACCAAGTGCAGCATCTCCCAAGAATTCTAGTCTTTGATATGAGCCAGTTGCACGATTGGACATGTAAGATGGATGCGTAAAAGCCTTGAAATGGAAAAGTAAACACGTAATAAAGTTGTTCAACTTCAACACAAAAAAATAATACAATATTTGTACACTTACTTGTAGCAAAAATGCCCTATTTTTAAATTTGTAACCCAGTTTTTTTTCTAATGAATTTGCCCACGGTATATGCTCATCTACATTTCCATCGCCTACTTTTGGATTATATACTTCAAAACGGAAAAACTCATTCACATTTAAACTCTTAGGTAATATTTCGAACCACTTCAAGATACTCATAGCACCTTCTATACCTAAATGCTAAAATTATTTAACAGAAACATTAATTTTTGCAAATAATAATAATAATAATAATAATAATAATAATACAATAAAAATGTAATAATTGATTTAAATATCGCACAAGCAAATATGTTCCTATTAAAGCTTCGACGCAGTCTGATACGCATTTGTCGGAAACTATTTGCATTCCCGCAAACTGTTCCATTCCTGTCTGCCTCTCTTGACCACTTGGCCAATCGTTTAGTTTACATTGGATATCTTCTAGTGTATCAGATGATAATTTACCGCTAAGTCTTTCTTCCAACGGTATAAAAAATTCATGTAGAACATCTGCCGACGTCTATAATGATATTTGAATTGTATAATAAGATTTGATAATAAGAGTATGTAATTTTTCAGAATTTCTGGGACGGATAAGTAGGTTACCTCTACTTCTCTTATGACTCTCTGGACTCTACGATCAGCTGCAAATGCAGGAGGAACGAAATTACATTGTGGTGAGAAATCTTCAACTTTCATTCTCCCTGCAATATTTTTTTGCTTCCCACAATAGTACAAATTTAAATTACCCACAATTTTCCCTTTAAGATGAGTTAGAATTCCTTCATTGGCTTCAGGATATGTTTGAAATAAAAACAGCGATACAGCAAATTTCAAAAAGGAATCACCTAAAGTTTCTTCGCGTTCGTAATTAATGGCGTCATCGCTGATTTTTGCAGTTAAGCTCTAAAAAATACACAACCAACTATAAAAATTGAAATTTGTGTTAAAATATTGATTTGGACAAATATTTTTAAACTATACCTGCATTATGTCGGCAGGACTCGGACCATACGGATTAGAAATCTTCAACAATTTGATAGGTGGTACGGGTACTTTTAATAAATCTTTATAAAAGTTTTTCACGATATTTGGTTCTTTCTATAAAACAAATTAAACTACATCCTTATTCGGAATAATTACGAGAAACTTTCAATACTTGAATTGAAAACTTACTACTGTTTCTCTATCTGTATCGGTAACTCCAGCCATGAATTGGTAATAATATTCAACATCAATAACCTGAATTTTTTCGGCACACCTGTGAAGATCCGTAGGTTCTTGGTCAGGCGTCCAAGAGTAGAGACTGCATTCTTGGCTAAGTACTAAAATTGATATTAATAGAATTTATTAATTTATTAATTTTTAATTTATTTACTAAAATTGATTATTAATCAAATTATTCTTTTTTTAAAAGGACATAAAGATAATTTAAGCGATTTAATTTACCATCTACTTCTAATGCCGATTTTTCGTCTGAAAGATTTATTTCATCTATGTCTTCATCTTCCATTAAAATTGTATCTTCTAAAGCATTGTATTTGTCGGTTTCGAAAGCTTGCGCAATTTGTTCTTCAATTTTTAAAGGCTCCCAATTTGATTCTGTCTGCAAGATCTTTAAATTTAAACCTGCTTCTGCTGTAATTTTAATGCGCAAGTCTTCAGCAATAAGTAAATGGGTTATCCTGTGTAAAATAGATGGTAAATTAGTGGCTTTTAACCAATAAACCGAGGGAAAATCGATTCTTTTACACAATTCAGGTACTAAATGTTCTTCAAAATCTTCGGTAAGATTTGCTCTTTTTCTTTTACTTAAGCCCGCTTTGATATTTCTGTAAAATAAAATAAGAATATGACTAGATTTTGTGAATTAAAAAATGCTATTAATATAAATATGTACCCCACCTTGGTTTGATACAATTAATTTTCCTTGATATTGGCTTAACTTCTAGCATGGGTTGCTTTTCATTGATGATCCTGATGTCATGTTTGGATTGAAAATAGTGTACATAGGATTTGAAATCAGGTGTAGGAAAGCATGAATTTGCTTTTACGTATTCACAAACCTGTGTAACAATGTAAGTATTTGAAACTCTATAATTTGCTTGAACAAGTGCAAATTCGTACTCAGAATTTTTCACTTCTAATGGCTTGATTGGTTCCATGGATTCTATGCATTTATAACGGCGTACAACTTCCCAATGAATTTGTTCATCTTCATTGACTAAAATAATTTTATATTTTATACAAATCTATCATTAGTAAAACTTATTTATGTAAAACTTACCAGGTACAACCAAAAAACTATTATCTTCGTTATTTGTATCAAAAATCATGAACCCTTTTACAGTTTCTAAAATCTCATGGAAAATGACTGTATGAAATGCTTGAAGTGACTCTATATCAGCTTGTAGCAAAGGTTGTATTTTTTTATTAATTTTGATGTTTATCTGCAAATCTCCAACGTTCATGTATATAGGAAATGATGGAATTCGTGGCATCATTTTCGTTGACAAAATACCATATGTATTATGATTTGATAATAAGTCGTGAAAAACTAAATGTCTGTTATCATTTATAGGTTTAGAATAATTTGGTATCATCTCAATTATATGCAAAAATAATTCTTCGTTTTTTTTCGGATAGCTGGCATAAAGTGGTGTTGCATACTACAAAAAATTCATGAAACAATTATTTTAAGTAATTCAAGTTGATAATTTGAAAAATTCAAAGAATTTTCGTAAAAAATAGTAAAGTTACTTCACGATTGTGACTTCGTTTTTTCGAATTGGTTCCTGGGAAACCGTTTCCAGTATCGTCTTCATTTTCCATGTACGGAAATAAATACTGGGCAGATGTCATACAACTTTCGACTTTTTTAGGTAACAAATCATCATCTAATTCTCCAATTTTATGTAACTTGATACAAGCTTTTAAAGCAGCTGATCTTTTTGCAACATCGATAGAACCGAATGCATCTCCAACAATGGTTTCTCTTAGAGGCGATATCGGTGGCAATGTTAAGTGTACCTAAAATCAAACTCAACAGTTAGATGCAAGCCTTGACAGTTTAATTTACTTATGTAGTGGAACTGTGCAAAACTGAAGCGTGCCTGAAAATTTAAAGTTGAAAAAGTTTTAATATCTTTTTTAACCCACGCTGGAGTTAGCATAATAAATTTAGATTTCAAAAGACTGGAACAGTATCTATTTATTAACGGTACAGCGGTTTGTTCTGTAACGACACTTGTTCCGTTTGCATGTGTTACCGTATAAGGTTCTAATCCATGTTTATACAAATTTGACTCTATTTCCTCCTCTGTAGGTTTTAAACGCTCGTTAGTATTACCGTGCAAAGCCTAAAAAATATTTATTAAAACTTTAAAGCTGTATTATAAGTAGGCAAAGAATATTTGACGAGGCAAGCAATACCCGTTGAAGGGACAACTCTGTTTTTTGAAAATTGTTATAACGTTGAATGTAATCACGCTCATCGGATGCTAGTATTATGAAATGACTATTGGGATGTCGAGCTCTTCCTTTACTTTGTACATACGCTCGAAAATCCATTGGTGCATAATATCGAATTACCAATGTGCAGGAAGGAATGTCTACGCCTTCATCAACGACGTCCGTAGCTATGAGACAATTTGTTACACCATTTCGAAATCTGCATTCGAAATATGTAGAATAATAAATTAAAGTTAATTAAAAATTCTAAAGTATATTTTGAAGCAGTGTCGAGGAAGTTCCTTTTATTCATGCTAGGGTAGCGTGTGAGAAGTAGTAGATACACTCACGCTTTTCAAAGAGCGCTTAAATTAGCTGCCTCTTGCACACTATTTTGACATAAATCGAACTTCTCGCATACAGTTTAAAACAATAGTATTTGCAACACATGCGAGTTAGTAATTTTTAACGAGTGTGAATACATCGCTTGTATGTAGCAAGCCTACTTCTCGCAATAGTTGCAGAACATACTATTATTAATAGATTTTTTTTAATTAATTATTTACTTTATTAGTACATCTTTGTTCCATTTATTCTCAAGTAATTGTTCTCTGGGATTCTTATATGGATTATTATTACACCCAACCATAAAATCTGGTTTCAAAAATTTCAAATCTTTATCCACCGAAGTCAATCTCTAAAAATATTTTGTAATGAAAAGTTATTTCTGTGTATAAAATATTTTCTTAATTTATATTTTATTTTATAGTTTACTTTTAATATTTGATATAAAACTTTTGCTGTAAATCGCCTTTGAACGAAGATAAGGCAACAAAATTTTTCGTCTGCTTTCAGATTGTTATGAAAATTTTTTAATATTTGAACAAGTTTTATAACTTTTGGAGAAGAAAATCTAAAATATAAAAGAAACTATAGATTCCTATAAAAAATTACAGAAATTAAATTGATGGTAAGTACTTGGAAAGAAATTCGTCAGTATTCAAAGATCCCATCTCAAGGTTCAGTAACTTTTGAATTTTCATAAGTTGAGTAATTAAAAATTCCAAAACAGCAATATCTACCTAAAATAATTTTTTCTTATAATTAAATGATAAACGATTAATTATTTATATTCTACTGTAAAATTATGCATACTTGTTCTTCCGATGATTTTTTTAGACATTCGAATTGAATTAGATGGAGCAGCACACATTTGCTGCCTCCGTACAATCCCATTTCTGTTAAATGATCGGTAATGTCTTGTAAAATTCTTTTTAATTTCACATTTTTTGAAGTAGGTTTAAAGATATTACTGCTAGCAGGATTTTCCATTTTATTTGGTATATCTATTTTATCCAGAATGTTTGCGGCATTCGCAATGTTTTCATTAATTTCATCAAATATTCTCAATTTTTTTGCAGGTTCATAATATTCCACAAATTCTTTTGGATTTGTTGAATAATCATTAACAAATGATAATGATTTCACTGTAATAATTTTTGCTTGAAATGTCACTTCAAGCTCCTGATAATGTAAATGTAATAAGCATTTCTAGTATATAGTCAATAAAAAAATTAGATATCTTATTATCAAAATGTACACTTACGCTACAGGTTGATTCAATTTTTTCAAACTTGATATTTGCATTAAGCAACGAAGCAGACATTGCCAACACTCTTGGCTGTTCACTTTTAGGACAGTTTGTAAATCTTTGCATAATCTGCCTCATTGGATGATCTTTTACTGCTCGATGACATTCATCAAATATTAATAAATTTACTTGATTTAATGACATTATACTATGTGTCAATAAATTTAAAAATATTTGAGCAGTCATACATAGTACCTAAAACATATAATACTTTAGATTAAATACATCACTTTTAGAAATTATTTTTAAAGTTTAAATAAATTTGTTGATCTTCACAATCATTGCAAACCTGATTTTCTTCAATTTCTTTTAACCACTGGTCACGAGACCAGAAATCAACTTGCATCTCTCCACTGTAAGCTTTACAAAGTAAACCAGTGTGTCTATTTAAGAAAGAACTTTGCTGTACCACTAATGCTACAGTATTGACTACAAATACAGTCCTTTTACCACCCTCACTGTAAGGTCTAAAGTAGACAACTTTTCAGTAATTATACAAGTTTTTAAGTAGTTGTGATAAAAATATTTTTTACATCATAGATAAAACTAATTTTGAAACTATAAATTAATTTAAAAAATTTTTTTACATACCTTGCCACACTGTGGCTTAATTTTTTAATAAGTAAAACCGCTATGTATGTTTTACCAGTTCCAGTTGGTAAATAAATTATACTATTTTGCTTAACAGCTTCTTCAAATAATTGAATCTGATAAGGGCGAGGTTCAAATTCTTGGGATATTTGTTCCGTTTCCGCCATTTCCATGAATTCTTCACTCATTATTGCATGAAGTATTATCGGTTAAAAAATGAAAAAATAGCCACTGCACTATGATGCAAAAGTTGTCTATCAATTTCAAATTTTGTATTGGAAAGGTTATTTTATTTTCTTACCTGGAAATAAATACGGCTATCGACTTTTACTAAACCAGCGTTACAAAGTTATTAATTTTAATTATACCTAAAACTTGATTGCAAAGTTATGACTGCACGACTGCACTGCATACGTGTCTTATGGTAGGAATCTCGTGGGATTCACTCGATTGCATGCAAAAGTAAGTTTTTTACTCATATATATATATATATTATATATAGTATGTTATGAGGTTTCATCTACATTGAATAGCTCCTTAGATTCTCTTATTGGACGCATATTGTTGAAAATGTCGTTTGTTTATTAAATAAGGCTACGCCTACATAAACGTGCAAATCTGCGCATAGCGAATCCCTTCTTTTTTTTCCCTAACGAGGGCCAACCTCAAAAATCCTAAAAGTACTAGTTTAGGAATTAGGAGGAAAGAGCCGACGACGCTGACGTTCAACGATTGAATGTTCAAGAATATTCTGGGAATAGCGGAAATTCCCTATTTAGCGTGTAGATAGCGCGGTCGTATATACAGGTCCGGAAACTCCAGTGGAGGGGGTAGTTCTCTTATTGAAGCTTGATAGTTTCCAACTCCAG
>JAWWEM010050538.1:0-11247 GCA_035582935.1 Ormyrus thymus
TCGCTGCGCTCGGGCGACAAACCCGACTCGTGTGGGAAGCACCTATTTTGCGCACTTGTTGCGTAATGTACTATTATTTATTTATTTATTTATTTATTCCAGAGTTACATATAACATTTGCAATCAATACACAGTAAATATTATTACATAATAATACTCACTATATATACGCCGCAGACCCTGCAGAGGAAATTTATATTCCCTGTTCGCAGGTCCGGATGCCTTAGTCTAATTCTAAATCTACATTCTGGTTAGTTTTGCTGTAATATCTACAGCAATTCCTCCGGCCATACAAGTACCACTCATTCTTAAGGATCGTACGTATCCATGTCGGACTTCCAGATATGTCTCATACCACCCTTCACCCATCCTTCACCCATGCATTCATTCTTCGGTTGGGTGATAAAAGTCATTTAACTTTTCGTCCCAACTCTAATTAACCTATGATATAATTCTTTAAAAATTTAACAATAATATTTAATCTTATTAACATTCATAAAATTCTTTATTAATTAATGCTATCACATATATTAAATTAAATTAAATTATTCTAGTGATTCTATATTTTTGTGTTTTTAGAGTGTAACGACGACTTTGCAATTTGATTCTCATTAAATAAGATTACATATCACGAGCTTAAAGATTCTATATTTTTGTACATTTGTTTCTATATTATATTGTGTCTATTATATTTCTTGTTCCAATTATTATCTCTCTGATCTAGTTATTGAATTCTACCAATACCTCCCTAACATGGATCTTGCTGTCGTGAATCTATCACTCATTCTTTCTTATCCAATCCTGTATCTTTTTAATTTGGTTTTTTTCCCTATATCTATAACTTTGAGCTCATTAGGCAATTTATTAAAAATGCTAACTGCTTTAATATAACTATTTTTTGTGCTAACAGTTTTATTATACTTTGGTGGAATGATTAGTTTGTGTCTTGTTTTGCTCGTCGAATTAATATACTGTTCTTTAAAGTTATCATAGTTATACCGAAGACTTTCCATAGCGAATAATTGTTGTAGGTTAAGTGGAAGTATTTTTTGGAAAGTATTTTTATTTATAATTTTTAGTATTCTTTTTTGTATTGTTTGCAATAATTGCAATTTGTTTTGGTACGCACCACCCTATGCAATTATTCCGTAATAATAAAAATATATACATTTCCTAGCGGGGTCCCTGTTGAAAATGATCGAGGTCGATTTCGACTCGATTTAGAGGTAGATATCGAGGTCGATTTACCTCGATTCGAGGTGAATTAACCTGGACGGAATCCAGGTCGATGTTTCTATCGAGGTCGATGCTGGGGGGAACCAGGTGGATTTCGAGGTGGATTTTCCAACGATCAACGTCGATTCTCGACGCATCAAGGTGGATTTCGACGTAGATTTTTTGACGATGGAGATCGATTGAAACTCCTCGATCGAGGTCTATTCCCGGCCAATCGAGGGGAATTTCGACGTGGATTTTTAGACAATCGAGGTCAATTATAATGCCACGATCGAGGTCGATTCTTGGCTAATCCAGGTGGATATCAAGGTGGACTTTTAGTGAATCAAGGTCGATTGAAACGCCTCGATCGAGTTCGATTCCGGGCCAATCCAGGTCAACTTCGAGGTGGAATTTTGGAAAATCGAGGTCGATTATAATGCCACGATCGAGGTCGATTCTTGGCTAATCCAGGTCGATTTCGAGGTGGATTTTTAGTGAATCGAGGGCAATACGAACACCACGAAATACGTCTTATTGTATTTGGGAGTAGTGCCGACAATCCTGTGCAGTTTTAGCGAAATCCTGTGCAGTTTTAGCGAAATCGAAGTATCGGAAATTGTCCTTCACACCGATTTAGGGCTAAAATGATCTTTCTTTTTTTAAAGGGAAACTATTAACTTTCGCCTTTTTTTCTCATCATTTTATTGTATTTGGGAGTTGTGCCGATAATCTTGTGCAGTTTTAGCGAAATCGAAATACCGGAACTTGTCCTTCTGCAAGTGTCGAATTTCGACGAAAAAAAAATTTCATATTCGCCTTCTTTTCTCGGCGGATATTAATTTGTAGACTAAAAATATATAACCGTACAAAATTTCGTCAAAATCGAAGCATCGGAACCTTGCCCTTCAGACCGTTTTCACAGGTAAAATAAGAATTTTTATATCTGAAGCGAAATTAATAACATTCGCCGTTTTTTCTCACCGTTTTAATGTTTTTGGCAGTATTGCCGACAATCCTGTGCAGTTCGAACGAAATCGTAGTACCGGAAGTTGTCCTTCAGACCGTTTTCAGAGGTAATCTTGTGCAGTTTTAGCAAAATCAAAGTACCGCAAATTGTCCTTCAGGTCATTTGAACATTTGTGAATTTCGGATGATAGTACGCTGGAGCGCTGTCCAGCATGAAAATCTGACCTCCAAACTTCCCACAGATATTCCACAACAAGATTTTGAAGAAAATCAAGCTGGTACCATATCGTCAGACTGGCATTGATAAAAGTTAATAAAAATTTATCATCGAAATCTGTGAATTTAGGCTGATAGTCGGATGTAGCTTTGTCGAGCATGAAAATCTGAGCTCTAAACTTGGAGCCGATGTTCCACTAAACATTTTGGAAAAAACCAAGCCGATGGCATATCGTCAGAATGGCAATGAAAAAATTAATTAAAATTTAGCCTCAGAATCTGTGAATTTCGGCTGATAGTACCATGTAGCTCTGCCCAGCATGAAACATTGACCACCAAACATCCCATAGATATTCCACTAAAGATTTTGAAGAAAATCAAGCTGATGCCGTATCGTCAGAAAGGCACTGAAAAATTACTTTAAATTTTGTCTTGAAATCTGTGAATTTTGGATGATATTACGATGTAGCTCTGCCCAGCATGAAAATCTGAGCCCCAAACTTGGCACAGATGTTCCACTAAACAGTTTTAAGAAAGCAAAGCTGGTGCAATCCGTCAGAATGGCATTGATAAAGGTTAATCAAAAATTAGAACTTGCCCTTCAGATCGTTTTCAAAGGTAAAATGAATGGAAATTAATAATATTCGCCCTTTTGTCTCACCGTTTTAATGTTTTTGGAAGTACTGCCAACAATCTTGTGCAGTTTTAGCCCAATGAAAGTACTGGAGCTTGTCCTTCAGGGCGTTTAAACGATGTAGCGCTGCCCAGCACCAAAATCTGACCTCGAAACTTGGCACAGATGTTCCACTGAATATTTTGAAAAAGACCGAGTGCGTGGAATATCGTCAGAACGACACTCATAAAGGTTATTTAATAATTAGTCTTGAAATCTGTGAATTATTGCACACAGTCTTACGTAACTCTGCCCAGCACGAAAATCTGGCCTCAAAACTTCGCACAGCTGTTCCACCAAATATGATTAAGAAAACGAAGCCGGTGTCATATCCTCAATTGGAATCTGTGTCAATTAACAGTCTCTTAATCCTCTTGCGATAAAAAAACTATGTATACTATCTGTATGCTCTAGTATATCTATGACTAATAAAAATTTCTTTTTTACAGGAAAAATATTGATATGTGAATTTATTAAATAAATAGATAACAAAATATTAATGGATTGCAAAACATAAGTATTAATTGGAACAATCAAATTTAAATTTTAAGCTCGGCAGGGCCGTTTTGCGGGGCCCCGCGACTGCGGCCACACGACTGCGGCCACGACCGCGGCCGCGGCCTCGCTGGTTCCGTCTCAATCCGGCGACTAAATCTGAGATGGAGAAAGCAGCATCCGCGACTGCCAATCTGTACGGATTCGGCCGCCGACCTCGTCTATTTCGGCGGGCGGCACTGCCGTTTAAACCTCGCTGGTTTATATTTGCTGAAAAATAAATTGAAATAACTTATTAAAACTAAAATTAATTCCTCGCGGCGTATGCGTAACTAACCTATAACAGACGCAAAAGAATACACGGACGGAAAGTATGCGATTCCCGTTCGCGCGGAGATCGAAGGCAACGCTGGTTCGTAAATTGCCTACTTTATATAGTTATATTATTATTATTTAATGTCGGGGAAGGGATCTATCACCCTTGGACACTTAGGCATACCATTGTGCCATCCCCTAGTCCAGGCTTACTCGGGTAGCTTTGCCCTGCTCCAAAAGGAGAGGATTGCACCCGAGCAAGTCGTTCTTAAAAGCTCAACTGTTGGGAAATATTCTCCCAGCACTTGATGTCTAAGCTGGACAAAACGAGGGCACGACGTCAGTAGGTGCAGAGGCGTCTCCTCCGCCTCACCACACCATCTGCATCCTCCCTCTAGTTCTGCCCCCATCTTTAGTCCATGATATCTCAGACGACCATGCCCTAGTGACTATCTGCATTAACAGTCTGGAATGTTTTCGATTCCGTCCTCCAACGCACTAAGTCCATTCGTTAATCCCCCTCTCACCGAGCATGGTCTTAGTCTGAGGGCAGCCATCTGCTGCCCTCTATTCCTCGGAATGCTGATTCCTTATCCAGCCCGCGATCTTCTCTTTGAAAAGGCATTTGGCCACTCCGATCGCGGGTTCGGGACCCACCTTGGCCTTGGCCCCCAGGGCGGCCAGTCTATCAGCAATCTCGTTTCCTTTGATACCGGTATGTCCCGGTACCCAAAGTAGTCGAACAAAATTAACTTCCACCAGTCTGTCCAGTGCCTGTGTTACGTCCTGCGTAAAATAGATGTAATGAAAACGTAACGTTTTCCTCCAGCTTTGTCTAGAAGGCACACGCGCAACTGTGGGAGTCGCAAAACTGTAAGAAGGCACACGCGCAGCTGTGGGAGTTGCAAAACTGTAAGTGCGTAGTATACTATTTTTGTGACTAGGGTCTGCCGACGCTCGAGACGCAGGTCAAAAATGTGTTACCTCTAATACTAGTTAGAGGTGGATAAAAATTTAACAATTTCACTAAATAAATAGTAAGAGCGCAGGCAGAGTTTAGTCATTGTTAGTTACGAAATTGTGTTTATAGATTTAGTTTCTACGCGATAAAGAAATATAAAATATATTATAATTTTCAATAAACAATTGTTAAGTAAATAGTAAAATTAATTTTAATAACCTTTTTAATGTATGATTAAGAGTTGTAACAAGTAATGGCATCTCATGTGGCGAATGCAGAATATAACGCAAAATGTTAAATACGCAGTTAGAAATTAATTAATTAGTAAATTGTAAAAGGGCAAGGGACAGTAAAAGAGAGAGATAAAACTAGCATCCACGGATACGAGGCCTCATTAGAGGGCTGCTTTGCGGTGCAGCTCTCAAATTGGGTATAAATAGAGGCCCACTCCAGGAATAAGATCAGAACTGAAAAGATTTTCCTCGTGACACGCTCGTCGATATCCGAGGACTATCCTTTCTTTTCGACTTTCAAAATTCTCTCTCTCTCTCCGATTTTTTGTATTAATTCCAAACGCAAGAAAAAGAATCAAAAGTAAGTTCGAGACTCTAAAATAAAACATTCCTTTATTTTTTTTTAACCCGATTTAACAATTTAAATTAATCTTATTTCTTAATTAAATAAAATTTACAAATAAAAATTAAACAATTCCAATTTTTTCAATTCGTTCTATTTTGACTTAAAAAGAGATAGGTAAAACAAGCTTTTATTTTAAATCGAACTAAAAAGTCAAGTGACCTAACCGGTCCAGCTTAAGATTGATTTAACAAATAAAATAAATTTAAAATATTATTTTGAGTCAACAAGCCAAGTGACCTCACCGGTCCAGCTTCGACCAAAATAACAAAGCCAAGTGACCTAACAGGTCCAGCTTAAAGTAAAAAATTATTAAATTCGCCCCGAACGTAGAGGGGGGATAGGGCAGGAAACGGTAAAGACAGATCGGACTAGCTGATCTATCAGCACGTGTTTCAGCCTTCGCGACGCGGGACCTCCTTTCTGAATCGAAAAATCATCTTGCGCCCCATCCCAGCTATTGTGCAGTGGCACAGGCTAAAACGGGGATTAACCGCGAAGGTCACGCGTTACGTGGCACTTGCTTACACTCCCAGACCAGCTTTGATGTTGCCCTGTTACCTGGCAGTGCCCTCAGGGCTGCCTTCGGTTCCCAAGTCTAGGATTCTCTGCACACAACCTAGTATGGCAGCGATCTCCGACTGGAAAACTGTGGTGAACTGTCATAGTGGCACGAAGGTACCTTTGCCATCCTTCCTACAGTAGAAGCCTGCTCCTGTCCTATCACCAGCTCTAGAGCCGTCTGTGTACCAGGTCCAGCCATTGGCTGGTAGCGTGTCCCTTTTCTCGCCCCAATTCTCACGCGTCGGTACTACGACCTCAAAACCCCTACTAAAGTGGTATCTCGGGGTCATAGTATCCGTCCGTATCGACCAGATTGGTGCTTCCGTTATTTCTGGCGGAAACAGCCTAAGGCTATGAGTCCGTACGGTAGCTACGGTCCCCATGTCTGTGAGATGCAGGGGTTGCACGTCGGCCAGTACTCCCAGCGCCTAAATTGGCGTGGTGCTCTGTGCTCCTGTGACCCCCCGTTGAGTGAGACCTCTCAGTCTTTCTAATGTCGTTCGAGCGCCTACCCCGCGGACTCTGGGCTACCACACAAGTGCGGCGTATACCAGTCTGGGTAGAAGTACTGCCCTGTAAAGCCAAACCACAACACGAGGTTTCAAGCCCCAGGTGTTGCTAAAAGCTCTTCGGCAGGTCCAGAAGACAGTCAGAAACTTGTTGCACTGAGCATTCAAGTGAGTGCTCCAGTTGTTTCCTATCCAGGACCACTCCGGGATATTTAGCCTCACTTCTGACCACCAGGGTTCTGCCCTCCAGCTTAGGCGTGCTATAGCCTGGTGACTTATATTTCCTGGAAAAGATGACTAATTCGGTCTTTCCCGGGTTTACTGATAGCCCAGTAGACCGGCACCGTCCTTCCACCTTCTTGAGGGCAAGTTGCATGGCATCCATAGCCTCGCTAATGCCCCCTCTAGTAACGATCGCAAAGTCGTCCGCATAGGCCTGAGCATAGCACCCGCCCTCGTTCAGCTGTTCCAGAAGGCTATTGGCCACCAGACACCAAATTGTGGGCGAGGTCTACCTTGTGCGCACCCCCTGCTGACCAATTCGTTAACTGTGGTGTTTCCCAGTTTGGCATCCACTGGGCGATGGCTCAGCATGCCCTCAATCCATCTAACTAGGCCCTTAGGCACGCCTTGACCAACTGTCTCTGCCGAGGTGCTGTTAAACGCTCCCTCAATGTCTAGGAAAACTCCCACTGCGTTCTCCTCTTTCCAGCTGCTCCTCTATCCGGTAGACCACCGAGTGCAATGCGGTCTCCGTAGAGTGCACTGCTCTCTAGGCATGCTGGTTTGGGTGTAGTGGCTTAATTGATAGTACTTCGTCCTGCAGAAACCTGTCAAGCAGTCTTACAAGTGTCTTAAAGACGACGAAGGTGAGGCTGATAGGTCTAAAGTCCTTCACTGTCGTATGACTAGACTTTTCAGCCTTCGGTATAAAGACAATCTTGGAGGTTCTCCACGTCTCTGGAACGTGTGCTAACGCCAAGCTTGTCCTAAATGTTTTAACCAGGGGCCTTATGAGTTGCTCCCTGCCCTCCTGTAGGAGTGCTGGAAATATATCATCGGCCCCTGGGGTTCCAATAGCCCACCTTACCTTTTCAGGCGTAACAATTCGAGCCGCTAGTGCCCAATCCGTTTTCTTAGGTCCCATCCAAACCCTAAGAGGGTTGTCCAGTGGTCCAACCTCATTGTGAAAGGCCGGGAAGTTCGTCTGCAGCATAAGCTGCAGACAGTCCTCCTCCGTCTCACAATATTCTCCTGAGGGGTTTTTGATCGCTTCCGCCATACCTTAGGGTTTTTGGCAAGGATCCAGTTGAACCTGGCTGCTTCCGGGTATCTCTCGATACCTTCGCAGTAGTCTCTCCAGCCATTGTTCCTTTCCGTAGTTATCTGCTTTTTATATAATTTCTGGGCTCTCTTGTGAGCGTCTCAGTCTTCCGGTTTGCGAGTGTTTTTGGCCCTATTGAAGGTCCTCCTCACTTCCTGTTTTAGCCGTTGCAGTCCCTCCGACCACCAGGGGGTTTCTTTGCCCTTCCCCCCTGTTGATATAATGGCAGCACCTGCGATAAGAGTCGATGATCAAACTATGTAGCTCATCCACCCAGTATTCCAGTTTTTCAACCGTCTCGAAATTGGGCTTGAAGGTCTGCATCTCGTTACCGAGAGTTTCCCTATATGCATCCCAATCCGTTCTCCTAGGGTTCCTGAAGGTTCTCCCCGAGACCCCCGAGCCCTTCCATAGAAACGTAATGTAACTATGGTCTGACAGTGACGGCTCGTCTGAGACCCTCCAGCCTACCACCTCATTCGTAATAGATTGCGAGCATAGAGTGATGTCGATAACCTCACTCCTGATCGCATTGCGAAAAGTTGGCTCATGACCCCTGTTCAGAATGACCAGGTCCGTAGTAACTAAGTACTGAAGGAGCGAATTGCCTCTGTTGTTTATGTCCGAGCTGCCCCAAATCATGTGGTGTGCGTTCGCGTCGCACCCCAATATTAGTGGCAGCCCTTTTCTTCTGCACTCGTCAATGAGTCCTTGTACTTTCTTGGGCGGAGGTTCGTCTTGGGAGTCATAGGGGAAATAACCCGAGGCCATGATCACCTTCCTGTCTGGGCCCTCCGCCTCCGGTAGTCTTACCTTGGCAACTGCTAGCTCCCTGCTGCACCAGGTTGATTATAGCGAGGCTCTTTATTAAAATACACGCCCTCGTTGCAGTAATTGTGGGATCCCTGTAGATTTTCCCCACCCCGCTAAGCCCTCGGACGCCGCCAGCGGCTATCCACGGTTCTTGTATTAGGCAAATGCCTGTGTGCATCACATCCATGCGTCTGGCCAGAGCAGCCGAAGCACCTTTGCTGTGATACAAGTTAATTTGAGTAACTACCGTTCCACTAATAGCCATGGCGACTATTGCGGTTCGGTAGATGCCTTGGCTGGCGGCTCCCGCGGAGCCTCATCCACCCTTACGGAGATTCTACCCAGCCCCCAGTGCAGCCGGAAATCACGTCTCAGCGCTCTAACTGAGGACTCCGGTATCCGCAGCACCAAGAAGGTTCCACAATTTGGCAACTCCTTGTCGCCGGTGGAATACACCCTCCACTTGTCCGCACCAATGTCCGGATACCGGTGCGCTAAGCGCTCCAGAACGGCACTGGGCTTCAACCTTGTACCGGGTATCGAAATCGTCGCCCGGTACTGTTTCTTGAGCGCGTCCATCCCGACAACACTCAGCTTGGCGCCTTCCCAAGGTCTGAGATTGGTGACGTTGGCTACCATACAGTCTCTTGAGAAGGCGTCCTCGGCGACCACTATAATGGCGTTCTTTAAAAAGGACCTCCGAAAGGCCGGCCACGGTCCAAACAGCATCTTGTCGACCTCCGCCTGAACCGCCCCACTGATGAGCGTCAACTGCTGTAGCGTTAGCAGCTCATCCGGGTAGCCTTCCGCGACTATCGCCCGCGACAGAGGGTCCGCCATCGTGGTCAGAGTTATATCCCTACCCTCTGTAGCGGGCCTTTTGCAGGAATGCTTAGCATCCGGAGGTGTCTCCGCAGACCCGATGCGGCGCTTAACGTCCCCGGGTCCCGATCCATCTCCCAATGCCTCGGCTGATGCTGCTGAAGTCTGGCCGCTAGGTCCTGAATCCCCCTTCGTGCCAGTCTCCCGTTTCCTTAGCTTCGCCAGCTTCCGCCTCTGAGCTTTTGAAGCGCGCTGGCCGCCTGCTCGGTTTCGGGTACCGCTCCCGAGCAGGCCGCCATCTCCGTCTTCTTTCCCTCGCCCAGCATAGCGCCTTCCAGGTTCCTGTGGCCCCCAGTCGGTACCAGGCCGGGTATCGCGTTCGCAATCGCGCCCGTACATCTACGGTCCAGATTTCGAGGTTCTGATGACCCTCTTACTCTGGACAACCACCGGGTGAGCCGGTTCTGACCCTTAGGTCTAGAGCCCCTCTCCCCCTGGTGTGAACCCGAGGTCTCCCTCTCCGGTACACTAGGCGAGACCGCCCTGTTGCCAGAGAGTTCCCCCATTCCACCCTTACTTCCTGTTTGATTGACACTATGTCTCACGTGTCTTATTAAATTAGGCGGTATTATGTCCTTTATTAATTGATTTCTAAATTACTAAAATTCTTTAATTCATTCGTAAGATTGAATTTCTTACTACAGAGGAATAATACAAAGAAAGTAGTACCCATACCGACTCTCTCTCTCTCTCTTCCTCGAACAAAGATATGACTGGAAATCTGATAAACTATTTCCAATACATGAAAAATAAATAATATAATACTTTTTAACAATAAATAACCTCGGATTCGATTCGAACTCGGTTCCAGTTTATTTACAGTATAAAATACGCATTATTTATGTACATTTTATAGTCAATATAATATTTTATTTAGAATTTGTCCATAAGTAATTATTTATTTTTATTTTTTCGTTAACGGATTAAGATAGCCGCAAAAGCGCAAATTGATAAGAAATTCGCCAAGAAGTTATGGTATTTATGGAATTTACAAGACTCAGAATTAAAAAAATTAGTAATAGAAAAGTGGTTGAGTAGTGGTAATAATGAAGAAACTGAAGAAAAGAAGATCAAAGAGATATTCCCATGAAAGGTGATGGAAACTGCTTCTTCAGATGTTTGTCGGAGAATGTGTACGCAACACAAGAGAAACATCCATTAATTAGGAAGAAAGTAGTAGATTACGTTGTCGACAATTGGGATGATGTATCTGAGCTTGTAAACGTTGCTTATGGTAGCGTTTACAAAACTGCAAACGAGTATGCTGATTTCATGAATAGAAATGGAATTTATGGTACTGATTTTGAAGTCGGTATGTTCGTTCGAGCTTATAAGAGATCGGTAACTGTTTGCAGAGAAATAGGCAAAAACATCAATAAAGTAATTGATTTTTATAATGAATATGTTGATAAGCCATTTAAATTATTGTTTAGAGGTGATTCAAGCAATGGTCACTGGGATGTTTTGGTGGAAACGTATACACCAAAGGAAAGATATACAGGGTGTTAATAAATCACTTGAAAAGCTCGGTACCATTGGATAGAGGAAAAAAATCTAAGATATACGTCCATCCTTAATTTTTCGATACGATGCCTAGTTCCGGAGATATGGGCAATCGAAAATTGGACGATTCGACGAATGAGCGCGCGGCGATAGGAGAAGGCTGGCGGAGAGC
>JAWWEM010050539.1:0-11246 GCA_035582935.1 Ormyrus thymus
AATTTTTTGGGTTTTGACAGTCTGTGCTTGCATTACCAGAAAGTTTAGTAATTTTTATTGAAATATTTGTAATTTTTTCTGGAATATTTCTCTCCGTTTAGATTTGTAGTACAAGATGATACGAGTGACATTTTAAATTTAAAAAGCTTTCATAAAATAATTTAGAAACTCAAAATAACCAATGGAAAAATATTATTAAATTCAACAGTGATTTATCTTATTTATCCGAGACTGGCTAGATGATAAAAAATGAATGAAAAATAAGTAAAGACTAGCCGAAGAAGAAAGCGAACGTTATATTTTAAATTTTCTTTGAAAATAATATAAAAAATAATGCATCCACAAAGTTATTAACATAAACTTAAATCCAAGCTTTTTAAAAAATTAAATCGCGTTGAAAAATTCTAAAATAAATTACGTTTGAATATACAAAATAGGAACGAATGTTATAATATTTAAAAAATTATAAATAATGTTGAAAAGATTTGAAATATGTATATTAGTTTTAAGTTAATTTTAAATTAGTTCTGAGGGTAGTAATAAGATCTATGTACCAGACCAGCGAACAGGAATTAACCTTCCTCTGCTGGATTACTTTTGTAATATAATAAAATTATTCTGGTTAAATAAATAAATAAAACATAAATTAATTACCTTGGCTCTTTGCAGCCTCAGCCTTCGCAGCCTCAGCCTTCGCCCTCTCCTCGTTTTCTTTCGCCAGCATCTCCTGAAGCTTCGGTATATCGTAATTCTTGGATAAGACCGTGTTGCGGGTCTCGGGACAGTGCGCCCTAGTCTCGATGGTTTTGGCAATGGACTTCTTTATCTCCTTGATCATATCATCGATGCGCGCACTCTTTTCCTCGGCCTCTCGATCAACATCGGTAACGTTTGGTGCCGGCCGCTTGGAGTCAGGAGTGATACTACTGCGTCGGCTCTTGGGCGCCGTTCCTTCCGAAGGCGCCTTTATCTCGGCTGCTTTGGAGACAGTCGATTCCTTTTTCGCTAAGTCTATTTCGCTTTTAGCCCCTGCTTTAGACTCGTCGGTTTTAGCATTGACTTCTGCGGTCGGCTTCATTTCGTCTGAGCCACGGGCTTTCGTTTTGGATCGGAGAGTAGGTCCCATATCTTCAGACTCGCAACCGTTATTATTCGTTTCTACTGGTTGTGAGTCAGTGAGCTGATCACCGGCCGGTACAACTGCTGTTGATTCTAAATCTTCGGAATTCTGCTCGACTTTGACACTGACAATGGCGTCGGAACTGGTTTCTGATGTTTTCAGATCGAACAGAGTTTCAGTTGTGAGTTCCGACATACTTGACGGCTTCTTCGAAACAGCGTCTGCGGGGGAGCAAATTCATTAGTGGGGGGTTGCCGGAAACGGAAGGGAAAGTTGCATCTAGGAATAAGGCAGCACGGAGCCCCCCTACCCGGGCAGCTACGCAGGTAAAGAGCCATTGGCAAAATTGTAGGCCCACTAAAGAGTAGGGAGAGGGAGTGTCGTAACAGCAAGGACCTCTGTCGAATGAGGGTTGCATTTGTAAATTTCATCCTTTTTCTAATGATGCATAAGAAAATCCGAAGAAAGAAGATGATAATTCTATAAGAATCTACCCTTACTTTTCGAAAAGATCTAATCAGATTTCTTTAAACTTACTTATTAATATACATTATAGTTTGATCTGCTGTTCAGTAATAAATAAAAATTAGCGTTAGCAATAAAATATGTAACGTAATTTAATTAAACTTATAACTTTGAGATGAAGAAAAATCTTTTAATAACTAATTTCTTTGAAGAACAGTCACGCAAAATGTAACTATTTAAAATGAGCTTTACAATACCTGGATCAGGTTTAATTAAGGGTTGACGGAGTTTTCCGTTCCTTAAACTTCTTTTGACAAGTGGATTCCTTAAACTCTTTTTTCCCTTCAATTCACCTTCGGACGCAGACTCTTCACCCTCAACTTCAGTTTTAGGTTCAACTAGCATCGATGTAGCTATGACCTCTTCAATAGTCAGTTCATATGAATTGTCATTTGGTTCTATCTTCACTTTGACCTCTTCAGGTTCCTTGCTCAGACTTCGCTTGACTTTGATATCTCTTTCTTTGCTATCGTTCCTTTTTTGTGCTATTGATGCCTTGCCACCCTTTGCAGTCTTTGGTGAAGTTTCTAGTACCTTCTTGCCTAGTTTCAGGGTAGTCTTGTCTTGACCCTCACTTTCTACTTGTTCGCTGGCCTTTGCAGAAGATTTCTTCTTGGCAGTTTTGCACTCTTAAAAATTTTTTTAAGTTTAGAGTTGTCTGTACACTCTTAAAAACATCAATTCATAAATTTTAGATTATTTAAAAATTTCAAAAAATTTTTATCATTATATTGATATGATGACTATTGTACATTAATAAAAGATTTAATCATAAATTTAAAATTTTACAAATTATAAATCCAAAGACTTAATTGAAATTTTCAGATTCTATTGGCAGCAAAAGCAATGATTGTAATGTTAAGTAGCAAGTGAATTAAATAATCTTTTACATCCAAAATCTTAAGTTTGTTTAGCAATGTTCATTTATTGAAAACAATTTAACTTCAGAGTGTGAAATAACTCAAACTTGTATCTGAGCAAAATCCAAGAAAATGCAAAACGCAGTCACTTACTGTTTTTCGTATCAGCTGATTCGACGCTCTGAAACTTCTTCTTGAAGATCGTCTTCTTGGCGCCGGCTATCCTTTTGAGAGTCTTGATGGGTACCTTCTGCTTGACCTTAATAAGTGTGTTTTTGGCCTTCTGTTTGCGCTTGAGGGCGGTTTGTAGTGCGCGTTTTCGCGGCAGTCCGACCTCGAGCTTGACCGGCAACTGGGCGCCAGTTGCCACGGAATCGAAAATTTCGCGGGCTTGCTGCGACCTCGTATTATTCGTCAGAGGCTGCTTGCCTGCGGCGTTTTTCTTGTTGCTTGCGTTGCGATTGCTGTCGGAGGAAGAGGAAGCGGAGGAGGCGGCGGAGGACAGCGTAGAACTGCTATCATTATTCGCCTTCTGCTTACTTTTCGAAGGCGCTAGGGCTCTCTTCTCCCTGGATGCCATCTCACTTCAACCCACATTGGGCTCCTGCAACAGCAGAGCAGATGGTCCTGGATTAGAGAAGAAATTTTCTGTTTTAGATGACGCATATTATACTCTTAATGAAAAAAAAGTCAAGATTTTAATCTAACGAGTCACTCTTGAAAACTATATTCAATTTTATGTTTCAGTAATTTTACTATGTACATTAATTTTAATACAAGATAACTTCTGAATAAACGAAAACAAAATCTATTTTGCTTTTCAGGGAAAAAAAGATATTTACAGTGACTTAATGGGTGCAAAAGTACTTATTGGATACTCTTCTTAAATATTGTACGTAACCAACACTAATTTATCTATTTACATGCATTGATGATAAAATTAAATCAATAAATTCAGTAAATTTTATAAAATTCTTTGATTACATTATTAAAACAAATGCAAATTTCATCAAATTAGGAACCACAGTCATAATTTGTGATCTTGAAAATACACCAATAATCCTATTACTTACAATATAACTTTTAACAAAATAAAAAAAAATAAATGAAAAAATCATGTAAAAAATCTTTCTACATTTGTAAAGTGATACTGATATTTATATAATAGAAAAATTTCAAAATTTTCTTCTAAACTATGGTAAATGAAATTTAAACCCTGATTTAGACAATTATTTTTCCAATTCAACTCAATTTAAATTTTAATGTTATAAAATATTAAAAATATGTATGTAACTAATAAATAAATAATTATTTATTTCATTTAAAGCTATTAGTCTTTCCACCAACTATTGATTTTGTGTTAAAAATATGTTTTTTTAATTTTGTTAATTTTTTGTTAATAAATAATATTACAATTTACAAAGATGTAATAACTTTTAAAAAATAATGTAAGATTAAAAAGTAAAACAATTATTATATAGAATATAAATTGTTTACTTTCAGCAAAAATAAAAGGTGTTGCAAATATTAACATGAAAGAAGAAAAATGTAGCTTTTAATTTTAAAGCAATTTACGTCATTTGGTATAAAAGGAGTATATAAAGTAAATGTATTATGCATGTAAAATAATACTTATTAAAAAATTAAACGTTTGATTATTTACCAAAAACAATGTTTATAAATAAAAATTGATAGTTATTATTGCTGTAAAGTTAAAAGTATGTAAATATTTTTCTGCAAATCTATAAATTTCATGTAACATCCTTAAAGATAAAATAATGTACATTCAGTTAAATATCAGTATCCATAAGGAAAATCTACTATCAAAATTTCTAATAAACATGCATATGACATATAAAATAAACATTTACTTTGTATGTCAATTGAAATGAAACGCTCCATTTTGTGTGTCACTTCGATAATGTAAAATGTTCAGAAAAGATCTTCCCATCATTCGTCAACAACTCGATGTAAGTAATTCATTGCTGAGCTGGTGCATAATTTTGTCCTTTGTCCCAAATATTTTTTTAATATCTGACCTAAAAAGAATTTTACTTAACTTTGGATTCTTTGAATTTTAATAGTTAATTAAATAGACTAGTTTAACATATTTAAATTATATTTAACTTTTTTACTTTAAATTCATCATACTAAAAATATCACCTTATTTCTATGATAATAGATCAATGTTTGTTTAAACTTTTTAAGTTAATTATAATTAAATTTAGTTCAAATACTTTTATAGATAATTTTGGTTTAACTAAAAAAAAATTAAATTTGAAAAAACCACTTTTATAGAATGTATTTAGAAATATATAATTATATTTAAAAAAGTTAATAAAAAAGTAAAATTATTTTAATTGTTTAAAACTTAAAATAAACAGCAAATGTTTAAAAAAAATTAGCATATTCTAATCTTACATTAAGAGCACATACAATTTCCTCAGACATTCTGCTTAACATGTTTTTTTGTTAACAAATTATAAAATTTAATTACGTATAATTACATAATTTATTTGTCAAATTAATAAAATTAATTTAAAAAATATACATAAGCTTGTTTTAATCAAAATTCCTGAAGAAAATTGATAGTGCAGCTCTTGTTACTCTACACCCTCCCATAAAGTACAATCAACAGGTTGCAAGCATCCCCATCAAACAAAAGTGATCAATTGACGCAAATTTTTTCATCAAAAAGATAAATTTGATTCTAAATGATCATTTAAGACCTTTTTGAGGAAAAAATTCATTGATTTAGTGGTTCAGATAAGTCAATACTTTTGAGGGGTGAGTTTTTATCCCTTACATTAAACAGCATATAAATAGTAGTTGAAATTGGATTTTTTAAATGAAAAAAACTTTAAATATACAAATTTTTTGTCAAAAAGATTAGTAACGTAATTAAGAATGTAAATTACAGGAAATCAGTGATAATTTTCATTTTTTAATAGTTCAAAATCACCCCTCATTTTGTCCAAACTTTAGAGGATGAAAATCCACCCCTATAGTTAACACTTAAAAATTCTATACAAATTAATAAATAATTTAGTTACAAAAAAGCTTTTGAAAAAGCAAATTGGTCAGATATTATATTAACGAGTAATTACATTGTTAAACTAGAATGGCTCCTTTTTTTACTTTATATAGAAATTTTGAAAATAAGACAAGATATTAATTCAGAAAGTTTATCAATATTTATTAAGGTAAAATATAATAAAATATTTAAGTAAAATCATATTATTATTTATATTCGTCTCCAATCATTGACATGAAGTTCTCAATGAAATCTTAATAAGCATTGTAAATACTTATTAAAACTAGCAGATAATCAAAAGAAGAAAAAATTAAGTAAATTTAAACAATCCTTTCAATTAAGATAATTTTAAATGACTGTTTCTTCGAACAATATCAGTGGTTCTGCCCATTGCACCAAACAGGCTCAGTCCGAAGGCACTGTTTTGAAGCAAAGTAGTGTAAAAAGTTAAAAAAAAAGCCTTCAAGCCTCTAAAAACATCTCCAAAAAAGTATATAAAAGAGAAAAAAAGAAGCAGAAGAGAGTAGTGCAGTGCAGAAGCAGCCGTGCCATACCTCCATCTCTGTCTTGCTCGCTCTCGCTAACCGCGAAAAGAGCAGAGAGAAACGATCGAGCGAGCGAAACGAGCGTAAAAAAAAGGAAAATGGAAAGACGGCGAGCTTCGGCGCGCGATCTCGATTGTATACAAGGCACGGCAGCAGATCGGTCGCGTTGAAAAGCAGCGAGAGAGCGGGGTGGGGGCTGTCGAAAAATCCGCGAAGGGGTTGCTGCTCAGCTGCAGCTCGAGCCTCGCGCGCGCGCGTCTCCGAAAATTACGTGACAAACTCACTCTCGATACCTCCGTCTCTCTCGCGCTCTCCCTCCCCTCCGGCGGCGGCGCCGCCGCTTTCGGGAAAACTGCGAAGAGCAACTTCTCCGGGCTGCGCCTGGCCTCCTGGGGCTCGGAGCGGCTGAATTTTGCGGCAGCTCGACGGCCCGGGCCGGGGTCCAAGTGCCGAGCGCGAAAATCGCAGTCCCGCGGATAAACAAAGCCCGTACACACCGCCTCTCGGTGTCGTACGCTATACACCGCGCACGAACACTCGTCGTAGCTCTCGTCGAGTTCCGGCGGCGGTGCGCGCGCGCGCGCTCGCTCTCCCACACGCACACAGAGACGGGCTGGCTCGCTCGGTCGCGCGCGCACACGCAGGCGGATTAATAAGGGAATGCGCTGCTGCGTGCTCTCACGTACGAGTTGACGGGGCCGATTTCTAGAGAAAAAGCAAGGATTGATAGTTGGATGGACTCACCTCGCTAGAGCGCGAAAATATCGCGATGCTCTTCCGTAGAAAAAGGAGGAGGCCCGTCTCGTGGCCTCTCTCTCTCTAGCGTAGGTACAGCCAGGTTCCCTCTCCTCGTGTGAGTGTGCGGCCCAGCCAGAGAGCGAGGCGAGCGGAGAGGTCTCGAGCTGTGCTGTGGCTGCGCCGTTCTCGCGGCTGCCTGCCTGCCTGCCTGCCTGCACGCTCTCTCTCTCCTTCCTGTGCGAGGCGCGCTATCTCTCTCTGCTCTCCTACTACTACTCTACCACCCAGCGCACACTGCCGCAAGCCGCCGTTGTATCCAGGGTGGTTTTTCGTCTGTGTGCGAGAGCCGAGTGAGAGAGAGAGAGAGAGAGGAGAGAGTGCTCAGTGCGGGCCCCCGAATAGAAGGGAGGACGGAAGGAGTGTCCCCGCGCCGAGCGACCGTAAGGCAGACAGAGAGAAGGTCGGCGAGCGAGTCTGTGTGGGAGCGAGCTGCCGCTGCAGCGGGCAGGGTATATTTCACGCACACATCCGCGCCGGGGCAGACAGAGAGAGGAGACCCCGACAGGAGGCAGCGCCGCCTGGCGGCTGTTATTGCCAGTCGCCAGCTCTCGCACGCACACAGGCGCACGCTCTCTCCCTCTCCCACTTTTCGATCTCTCTCTCTCTCTCTCTCTCTCTCTCTCTCTCGCCGTTCGCGGTATCGAGAAGCATGAAAGCGAGCTAACGCTGCTGGCTAACGCGCGTAAGCACCGATTGCAAGAGGTGGTCGAAATCGCTGTCTGCGCCCTTTTTCGCCTTCCGGGAGGGAACCGAGGAGAGCCCGGAGACAAAGGAGAGGCGAACTCCTCTCCCCGACGCCGTCGAAGCTTTTGTAGGAGCGGCGTCTCTCTCTCTCTCGCTCTCTCTCCCGTACTTGCACGCGTTCGCGGAACAACAAGTGGCCACATGCTTTTTTAGGGGATTTTCCATGCCGGGGGCGAGAGGCCTCAGATTACAGCTGGGGGGGGGACAATCGAGGGGGCAGGCATTTCGCGAGGGCCGGGAGGCGCAGGGTTCCGGAGAACGAAATTCGCCTGGCGAGGCTGCACGTTGTCCTTTGTTCTAACGACGCTCGATCACAATGGCATGAACAACGCGCCGCGCTTTCACAAGATGTCCGAATCGCTTTCGGAGCCGAAGTTGAAGCGCGTGGGTAGGAGATGCCAGACTGGCTTGGATTTGCCGTTTCTTACTGGGTGCTCGGTGTGGTTTTTGCAAAAAATTTTCACAAAAACCCCGCTGGCGTCGATCGTTTTGCGGGAAAATTCACGAATTTCGGACTCGCAATTTGTTAGTTGTTGTTTTTGGGCAAAATTTAAAGCTGCCCTTCGCCGCAAAGAAAAACTTTACTAAGTTTAATGTTAATGTAGTAAAAATTATGTTGCTTAATGTACTTTTTCGAAAATTTCGGAAAACGTAATTAAGCGTTTTGTTTTATCGTAATTTGATGCAATAGTGTGCAAAAGTTGACGAGTTAGAGAAGATCCCAAGTTCAAACTTCAAGTAAAATTTACAATTTAATTGTATCTACATAATTTAGTTATTGTTTTAGAATCGTGCTATATCTTTATTATTTACGTAATAAGTAGTTATCCATGCAGTTTACGAATTTATAAACAAAATAATAGTTGAAAAAAGCAGCGAACAAAATTATTCGATAAGAAAGACACTGAAAAACATCCCCTAAGCAAAGCATCAGCACCCTTAGGATTATTTATATCCGCAAATTAAAATCAAAAGCCATAAATTTTTCATTACGAAGATTGATTATTTAATAAATAATGCATTAAATGTCAAAAGCTTGGGCGAACAGCATAATTTGTCGAAAAAATTTTTAGTCAAAGTTTTTTTTTCAAGTTTTTATCGCCAACATCCCTTAGAAAAATGAAGCGATGCTGCCCCTGAAGATTACTTGTTAATAATTAACAAGGAATAATTAAAAAGTCTAAAATTTTTTATCAATAAGTTACTTGAAGGTACGATTAATGAAAATTAATATCATTCGGACGCATATTTGTAAAGAAAATACAAAATCAAGAGTTGTCTAATTAAAACAGAAAGTTAGAAAGCAACAGTTTCTACTACTTACTGCTTCTTTTTTCGAAAAACGAGCCCGAAACTACACTGATACGTTAAAGAATATACGAAAATTGCAAAATCTACGCAATCGTTAGAAAAAAGTTCATGACGAATAATACTTCCATTACACCATCGTCCTAAGTACACACGAGATCCTTTCGAAAATCAAGTACAATTCATCGGTAGCAATGAGAAACTGTTAGAGGACGTTTAACGGGAGCGTAAACATGATAAATTTTATTAAGTGATCACTGTTAGCGATAGCTTATATTAAGATTCATGTGGATTTTTCATTCGGCGTTTGCGGGCTGATATATATTCAGCACAGCTGCTTTTTTATGTGCTTTTCAACATTAGATGTGCAGTTTTTGTCGCTGATCGTTTACTAGCATAAAAAAATCAACGCAAAACATATCTGTACCAAACGGAGATTATACGATTGTTCAACAAGCTAACCGAAGCAGAAAATTATGCATTACTAAAATATATTACTACGTTTAGAGAGTGGAAGCTTGATAAACTTCATAGAGTCGGCAATTGATATTCATACTTTGTAGTTTTACATAATTAATCGCGCAAACTTTAGTACCGAGCTTAAAAAAAGCTTTAAAAAAGCATCGAAGCAGCTTGTACAGTCGTTGAAAAGAAAATGAAAGCTTCTTTTTTCTCGGATTTTTAATAACGAATCCATTATTTATAGAGCAATGAAAATTCGATCGAACGTAAATTAAATAAATGCTCTCCGCGCGCAAGCTGCAGTCCGGTGCTGCGAGCAAAAATTCTGCACGCTCTACATGTTCTCTGAGTAAAATCAGCGTTGATAAAACCTAATCTGATAATTCTCGCTCGTGAAATCCTGCAGTGGTCGCAGAAAAACACATTTCGCAGCGAATCGATGAAAGCACATGTGGATTCTGCGTCTGAAGTGAACGCGAGAGTAAACAATTTTATTAACTATTTTTATAGTGCGAACGCCATTTTTGGCAATGGAATTTACTGCAAGTGCCGAATGCGCGAAGTAAGGTCTTTAATTTGAAAGTACCCTTGACGTTTTCCTACGTTTCGCCCTTTGATACTATATGAAACCTGTTTCTATAAATATATGTAAATTGATGGTTTCCAAGTATGTATATATCCTTCCACGCCTTTATTTTCATAGCTTTTTACATTCTATACCTCGTTTCGTCGCAGGGAATCCGTTTCTTTAATCATGATTAATTATGATCGGCTCGTTGTGTAAATGATTGTCGTGCTTTGCTATAGTTTAGTTGACGGAATACAGTTGATTATTGTAAAACTGAAAATTGTTCAGCAAAAGTTTGACAATAAATGAATTATATTAAATGCTATTTTTAAATAAATTTGACATTCTTTTGTAAGAATTAGTTTGCGTTAGAATTCAAACAGATGTCTCGTTATTAAGCAATTTTGCGATATCAATGCAAGCTAAAAACTACTTTAAGCCGAGTCCTGCCGTGATAATTAAATTACTGTGCGCTAAAAGTGTACTAATAATGAAGCTTTTTTCTCTTCAAGGCTACAACTGCACACCAAATTAAAACCACAATAGAAAAACTTTGTTAACTCAAACTCGTCTATTTTAACTTTAAGCCACTCCATCTAGATTGAAAAATTTTTAATTACTTTTTTATTTAAAGCAAGAGAACGTATTGGTTACTTTCGAATGAATTCGCGGACGTTTTTAGAACGAGGAACAGAAGTCACCCAAAACATTCGTTAAAGGGTACCGTTCAGGGGACTACGTTTATCGGTGGATGAGTCACGCTGCTAAAGGAAAGGAAATGCGTTGTGACAGTTACATAAATGTTCCTTCTTCCTGTTCAGCATATTTTTATCATGATATTAACCGATTTAGGAGATTTCGCAACAAAAAACCTGGATCTGTAATTGAATTCTTCGATGAATTTACTTTAGCAGAAATTGTTTATTTCTTTAAATTATTTTGAACTACGAAATAAAAAGCTCATATAAATATACACCGAAATAAATGAAAGTATTAAGTGGATTTCATAAGAAGTAAAGTCATAAGTATGTATACGAAATTTTATGTTCTAAACTAGCTAATATTTATATATTACTCTAAATTGTTAAATTCTTATGCAATACTTTGGTAGTAAAATGGTTTTTGACATTTTTTAATAACGCTTCAGAAGTCTGAAAGTAATTAGCCGAATATAAGAAATACAAATTTTATAATAAGATCTTTACACCCTGGTAGAATTTTTAATCTATAAAATGGCCAAGAAACATGGCCAGTTTTCCGGTCATAATGAAACGTTTTTTGA
>JAWWEM010050540.1:0-11246 GCA_035582935.1 Ormyrus thymus
TAAAGTATAATAGAAAAATGTTTTATAATGATAAAATAATAATTAAATTATTTTTACAGTGATTTCTTTAGTAAACATAAATTTTATTATTTTTATAAAATCACATTTCAAGCCATAACTTTTAAAATTTTTTTAATTTGTGGATGAAAATTTTTTCTAAGTAGTGGATAAAGTATAGAATCCAAAAATCAAATAAAAAAAACTCGATTTTTTGAAATTTTATCGGTATATAACCCCCTTAAAAACATTAAGTCACTTCTTCCTTGACTTGATTTTGGCAGCAGATGAAGCCTATCCGGCCATCTCTAACCTCTAAGTAGCTTTTGCAACTAATGAGTTGTTGCCGGATATGACGAGATCTAATGAGCTAGTGAGATTCGCCCGGAAATAAAGAATTCTGAAATCTTGAAAGTGCCAACAAAATATTTTTTGCTCAATAACTTTAATATAAAAAGAGCTTTTTACATGCAACTTTTTTAAAACATAGTATAACGTAATAGCTTTATATTAAGCATAATTAGAATTAACATAAAGTTTTATTATTGAAGTAATAAATAAATGAAAATCTCGCTAAGCAATATCAAAGTATAAATAGCATGGTCGGGTCAGGCTTTAGTACCCATACTTGCCTTCGGAGCGCGACAAAAAAAATAAAGCCAACATTAATTATCTTGCATGCGAGCCGACGTTGTATGGTTCGGGAAACTGGCCAGAGCACCGAACGCGCGAGGACTGGTTTTTTCCTTTGGTTACTGGTTGCTTGCTTTCTTAGGGGACAGCAGACGGTTGCAGGTGCAGAAGCTAACGTTGATAAAATTGGTTGAATTTCGGAGATTTTGCATTAGGATTTGAGATGTTTCGAAGGTAATGCGACTAATTTATGATAAAGCTATAATTTATTTAAAAATTAATGCAATCGTAAATAGTTTATGTGCTGTTGAACAGTTTAATACAGAGGATATTTAAATATATTACGAGTTTAGAATTGAAATGCAGATTTAAATTTCTATTCCAAAAATTGTACACATTTATAAAATTCAATTTTTAATACATTCAATATACGTAGTTTCTTTGTTTTCAATAACTGACATTTAATAATCTCTCTTTTACAATGATGCTAAAAATGCATGTATAAATCTAAATAATGAATGCAATATTATGTATTACGTTTACACAAAATACAATCATACGGGTATTTTTTCAAAGAATTAATTAAGGAAAGAATAATTTTTATATATAAAAATCTTTGTTCTTACCATTTGTCTGGGTTTTTATTATGGCTGCATTTTTTGTTTGAACTCTGTCAGGGCGATTAGCAGTACGTGTATGTGTGAGCATGTGCCGCTTCATATCACTACGCACACGGAATGGCTTTCCGCAAACAATGCATGGATGTGGTTTTTCACCTGTATGTATTCTGCGATGATTTTGCAAGTAACTACTTGCTCTAAACGTTTTATTACAATATTCACATCGGTAGTTTTTCTCACCAGTGTGAATACGACGATGGACAATAAGTGAGTACTTGCGGACAAAATCTTTTCTACAGTATTCATATTGGAATTGGCGTTGTTCAGAATGTAAACTCGTTGAATGATACTTGAGGTTACCCCATTGCCAAAAATGAGGTCTGCGTTCCTCGCACTTGTAAGGTTTATCGACACTGTAATCGTTTGTGCACCTACAAACATTTTCCAAATTACATTATTTTAATTTATCTGCGAAATCTAACAATAACAATATATTGGTTTTTTCATTTTAACTATCTTACTTTTAATGCACTTGTAGCAAAGAAACTTTTTCCACGAACTTCACATTGATGAGGTCTTTCTCCACTGTGCGAATGCATGTGATATACTAAACTATTTTTATGGTGAAAAGAACGATCACAATTCGGACAAGTTAATTCATCGGCTGCAAAAACAAATATTAAAAATGCTTTAATTCATAAATTGATAAAATAATTGATATTTTGATTTCTTCAAGATGAAACATCTTTTGATGAGATTTTGATGAATTTCAAGTTTACCGAAATTCTTGAATTCAAATATGAAATTTTTAAAAAATTAAACAGTACGAAATATTACAGATATGTCATATATGGACTGAAAAACTGATTAAACGTTGAAAGAATCAGTAAACATTTGTTGTTTTAAACATGAAATTAAGTTTTTTAGAAAATTAAAAAATTAATTATTTCACTTCCGGTTCTCTTTCTATTCACTTCCGGTTCACTTCCGATAAACCGGAATTATTCACTTCCGGTTCACTTCCGGCCGGACGGACGGACGAAGGCTCGGACATTTGAACTTTAATATTATATAGATAAATATGTATACATTTGTTTATCTATACCTTATGGAGCCCGACGTGTTATTTTGTATAGCACCCCCTCGCTTCCTCTTATGGTGAATTATGGAGTCCAGGCTCCATAAACGAGATCTCCTTTTCCAATTTACTAGAGAAATATATTTCCCTCTTTGCCTTGGGCTCCATAAACTCCGATATTTAATAATATAGGGAACTGCGCAAAAACGCATTGGTCACAAATAACCTTACTCGGTGGGACTTTATCACCCGTAACCTTCCTCACGGGTCAGAGAAGGTCACGAAGCCAATTCCATTTTCTGCAAGCACCGATTTTTGATAAGCATCAACATTTTTGAAGGTAACAGTGGCATAATTATGGACATAACTTTGCCGTGCGCCGAGCATGCTGTTACGTGAACTTAAGTTTGATTGATTTAAAGGGGTTATATACCGAAAAAATTTCAAAAAATCAATTTTTTTATTACATATTTCGATTCTGTATATTATAATTTGTGCAGAAATAAATTTTTAAGTAAAAATATTAAAAATTGAAAAAGTTATAGCGCATAATGCAAAAATTGTTATTTATCAAACAATCGTAATTTCAGATTTTTTGAAACCATTTCTACAATCATTATAACGTATTAATCAGTTCGATTAAAAGCAAAATATAAATATTTAAAAACAGTTTTTTATTAGTATAAAATAAATTTTTTTAAATGTTTTCATTTTAGCGCTCTACGGTGCCATAGTCGATTAGTCGCTTTTCTACTCTTCTCGCATGTCAGCTGCTGTAGTGTCGTTGTATACAACTTCATGTTCTCAGTTGGCATCAGAACCCGCGACGCATGTTGGGGTCATCTGCTACGTTTACGTCTAAAAAAAAGAAACACAAATAAGACTTTTATTTTACGTTGAAAATACTGGATGTTCAGTTTAAATATTCAATCAGGTTTATTAGAAACTGTGAAAAAAATTGAAATCTAAAATGGACATCCACGTATATACAACAATTCTTATTTTTATGGTGATAAAGTAAAATGATGACAGACTGATGAAGTGAAGTAGTGCAAAATTAAAAAGTCCCTGCTTCATAATCTTGTTCTTCTTCTTCATGCAAGGTGAGTCTCAATTTTCGGTAGATTTGTTTCCTCTTTTTGTTGTTTTTTTAATTCGCACTTGATCTTTTTGTTTTGCAGTAGCCACTACAAAAAGACCAGGTGTCATGCGTAATCGCTGCATCATTCTCAAGATACCAGACATACCATTGTTAAATTGCAAAATGGCAATTCCTGCAGCAAGTTTCAGTGTACGTAAGCCAACGAAGATACTTTTTGGGCAAAGTTTCCACAGGATGTTGAAAACGTTCATTGGAGTTCTGTATATGACGTCGAAGACATCTTTTTAAGAGAGATATTGAAGTCATTTTTGTGAACACTGGACGGATAGCTTCCAGTACAGGCGGGGGCTAGGATTTCTTGTGATGAAAATGCTGAAGTTCATGAAAAGCTTCTGCCCGTCTGTACTTACACCAAGACTTCCTGTCAAAGGGACAGAACGTCATGTGATACCAGATGGTCCAGGTATCTCTAATCATGCCGCATAAAAATGTTGGATTATTGCGGATGGCTCCTGTATAGTAAATCTGCATAGTGATGATGTTCGTATCAGTAAGTCTCCCTTTGCCCATAAGGCCTTTACCGTCACTAAGTTTTTTGTTCTTCATATCTTATTTCAACTTTCTCATATGATATCCAATCTCTTTACTACACATCCAATGCATTCTAGCTTTTCTATTTCTATATCTTCTCCAGCTTGGACAAGGCTGTAAAAAGTTTTGGAATATCCGTCTCCATTGTACTGTACACTGTGTTTTTCTTCAGATCTTTTGAAAATGCGTAGCATGCCTGCACTCTCCATTCCTCCAGGAGTGCCAGAATAATTCTTAGAGAAGATAAGCTTGTGAGAGATATAAAAGTTCTCCCATTCATCGCCAACTGGAGGTCCATGCTCTTTTTGCCATTGTTGACAGATGTTGGAGTGTAATGAAAGAGCTTCATAATCTATCACTATTTCTGTTTCTGCTCCAATGACAGTTACAGCACCATTCAAGGAACTGTAACCTCTTGTCTGACAGGTGCCGTCTCCTTTCACTTTGATCTTCTTGAACTCCTCTCTTAGGTTATTGTCATCAGTCAGTTGTTGATCATGCATGTCTTCTTCATGTTCTTTTTGATAAAAATAATGATAAAATTATTTCATTTGCTTTTACCAAAAAATCGTACACTTCTTACATCGCTAGATGTGATTACATTATATTGAGAAAATGGCTGTGCAATACTAATAAGTGAACTAAGAATATTGCATGGATTGCATGGTTTTGGCAATTTTCGATAAGAATAATGAATATTGTAGAACGTACGCCGTAATTACTAATAAAGTTCAAATTCTAATATAATCAGTGTATCTGTACGCGAGTCTGTTATTTCGATCGCTTGGTGAATCAATATCTTTAACGCTGCTATGAGATCTTATAACATGCCGTATTTATATTAATTAATTTTTTATAACCTTCTCATTGGCCTATTATTGATTTTCGTGTTTATTATAATATTTTTTTTTCAAAATTTCAATGAGTTATTTGACTAATTATTTATTTCAACAATTAATACTTTTTTCGTTAAGCTGATAAGCCTGAGCGAAATTGTAAGAAAAAAATATTTTTAAAGAATGTATTTGTTTTAAAACGAAATAGCTAATACCTACAATGTAGTAAATCGATGGTTTCTCTTCTAACTTATCCTAAAGAGTGGAACTAAATTCTCTAAATTACAAATTAGTTCTTGTTTATACTCCACTGTAACTAGAGCTGTAACTGGTCTTGATCGAATAGCCCGCTCATCAGCAGGATAATTAAAAGTCGCAATCATCAGAGTGATCTGTATTATAACGCGAGGCTTCATGCTTTCGAGAATCATAAGTTCGTTCTCTTTGGCTCGGGATCTTTCGCTCAAGAAGGTTCATTCCTGGAGAATCAAAAGCCCTCTGAATCGACACCTCTTCCACATCGCAGAGAAGTCAGCTATTAGGAAACGGTCAAGCATTAGTGACAGGGCAGCAAGCAGCTCTGCAGAAGCGACAAGTATCTAGATGGAAATATATAATGATTAATATATCAGCCTTGACGGCTCGGAGGTGATTGAGCCTGGAGTCCCCCTCTCAGCGCTCGCTCCCTTCTTTCATTTAAATAATTAATTTCTAGTAGACGGGATTTAGCGAGAAATCCCCTCTCCTCGAAATTGTATAAATTAGCGCGTTTTCGCAGATTCGAATGAGTCTTCGGTGAACTCTTACCGAACTAGACTAGAAGGAAACCACCCTAGTGAATGTGCGCTTGGATCGTTCCCTAAACTCTTCCGATCTCGCGTATCTACAATAAATCGAATTAATTAGCGTCTAACGTCTTGCCGAATTCATTTTTATTTCAGATCGATCTGAGAAACAAAAACTTGTAAATTGTACATATTAAATAGAACATAGAAATAAATGTTAAGTTAGATTTAAAATTTAAAATATAAACTCTGGATTTATTATTTAAAATCTCGAACAATAGTTTCCATTATTTCCCGTGCAGCTGAGTGTGAATGCACTCAGCTGTAATCACTAGCAGAAGGACGGTGTTACATTGCCGCTCTTTCATCAAATGTAATAATTTAGTGTTGGTTGCGGTACATTATTAAAAGCTAAGAAAGCTACTTCGTTACACATAGCTGAACAGCGTCCAAGAAAGACGGTCCCGAGTGGAGAGTCATCGTTGTATCCTCGGAGAAGAAAAAAGATATGTTTCCATTTCATCTCGTTGGCCCGCCGATCGCATCCTACTCAGTTGTTCTGTCTGAATTTTACCAGTACTTTTTGCTAAATATTGCGCATCGTTATAAAATAATTAATTCGTTAGCCGATTTTTAAATGACAAAGTTATACTCGCGAACATTGCCATTTTTTATTTATACCGAATATTCAATTTATTTGAGTGCATGCCGTATTATTTGTAAATAAAAGCTAAATCTGCATACTTCGTGATTTTGTTACCGTTCCTACACCAATTCTTACACCATTTTTTAATTTTTATCTTTTTTTCACAAAACGGCAGCAGTGGTATTTACAAGTCAGCCAGGCTACAGAATTCCACTTACTCTGAAGTTACACTTAAAACTCATGTATTGCCTTGTAACCTAACCACTTCCTGACCGAATGTATTTATTTATATTAGTTATCAATTTTTTAAATATTTATGAAAGGGTGTTTAAAAATTTACAAATTCATTTTTCGTTAACTTATTATAAAAAATATAATTAGTTTTAATAAACGTTTGCATATCTATATGCAAATATATTTCATTTTTAATCAAATGACGGAAGCTTCGACACTCTTCGATGCGAAAACATTCAAATTCTCTTATTTTTACATTCGTGTAGCCTATAAAATGCATGAAGGAGAATCCTCTGGTTCAAGCTGCGGGGAGAAGGGCGAAGAAATCATTGGTTTTGACTATTGTGCGAGAGGCGTAGCTGAAAAGTTAAAATTACTATTTTATGTAAAAACATCTCGCGACGCGATCGCACGGAAAATAAAAATTACTTTATTTTTAATCTGCCGGTGTGAAGACTAGTATTAACTAAGTAGCTAGAAAAAATTCCGCGGCATTCCTGAATACTTCTAGATACACACTATACAGGCACAATTTTATTAAACATTGTATTAAACTAAAAAAAAATTAAAACAAAAAAAATAACTATTAATACAGAAAATTTTTTCGTTAATCGACAAAAGTCTGTTATGATTTTTCGAAATTGTCAAATATTTGTAGACAACATTATGCAATAAGTATTCACAAAGGTCTGCGTGAAAACTGTGTCTCTGTAAATGGTATAGATAGAAACTTATAAAAAAACACTTGTGGCGTTGCCCCCTTTCAATTAAAAGCAAAAAACAGAAATCCGAGGGTGCACTCCCGGCCGAAAGGTCGACTGAAATTTTTAGACATTTTATGCACCCCCGAGGGGTGGTTTCCGGACGACACCGCCGATGGCCAACACTTGTGGCATTATCCCCTTTCAATTGAACGGAAAAAACTCGAAATCCAAGGGTGCACTCCCGGTCGAATGGTAGATTGAAATTTTTAGATTTTTTTTGCACCCTCGAGGGGTGGTTTCCGAACAACGCCGCCGATACCCCACACTTGTGGCATCACCCCTTTTTAATTAAAAGTAGAAAATTTGAAATCCAGCGGTGCACTCATCGTTGAACGGCAAATTTGCGTTTTTCCTGATTTTCATCCCTTTGGGGGGGTGGTTTAGGGGTAGAGTGATGATTATTAGAGTTTCTGGCCACCACAGAAATGGACATACTAAACAAAGGATACAAACCTATGTTCCGGAACTCGATTAGGGAAGAGGTTATAGACATTACGATCGCCTCTAGGGGTGAAGGATCGCTGACTGGAAAGTTTCGGACGAAATATCTATGTCGGATCATAGCCTCATCGTCTTCTGAGTCGGGGGCCCAGGAACAGAGAAAAGAATGTGGAGAAATCCAAGAAGAACGGACTGGACACCCTATCAAGAGGAATTAAGGCCCAAAATAAAGGCACTACCGAATGCATACGGTAAACAGAAAAAATTGGATAGGTGTAATGATACACTTGTTAGCATAATCACCTCTTCCTACAAGAACAATTGCAGGGTACGAAGAAAACCAACCCCGAAAGGGGCTCCTTGATGGACGCCGAGGTTAGAGTTTCTTCGGAAGGAGGTAAGAAAATCGTATAATCGGTCTAAGAAAACAGGGCTAGCATCCAACAGAGAGGCATTTAAATCCTCACAAAGATGCTACAAGAAGGAAATCGAGAAGGCGAAGGTACAAGGCTGGAGAGAGTATTACGGAGGTATGCAGAGGGCGTCGGAAACTCTGCAGACTTCTGCGGAGCTCGCAAGACCAGCACTTAGGAGCAATTATGCTCGAGTCAGGCGAATGGGCTGAAGGGGAATTAGAATCAATTAGATGTTTGCTCGAGGCCCACTTCCCGGATTTCGAAGAGGCATCAAGAGAAATAAAAATGGAGTTAAGAGCAACAGGAGTAGATTGGGCATTAGTCAATCACATCTGTAGGCCGGAAAGATAAGATAGGCAGTTAATTCATTCGAACCGTATAAGGCAGCGGGAGTAGACGAAATTTTTCCCGCCCTGCTGCAAAAAGTCATAGATGAATTACTGCACCCACTAACGAAATTATTTCGGGCAAGCCTAGCACTAGGCTACATACCGGAAAATTGGAGGATGGCTAGAGTGGTATTCCTACCCAAACCAGGAAAGACACATCACTGGAAGCCAAAGGCTTATAGGTCTATCAGTCTGACGTCATTTATTGTGAAGACAATGGAAAGGCTGATCGATAGGTACATAAAAGATGACGTACTGACACTGCGACCAATATATGACAGACAGCATGCCTATCAAGAGGGCAAGTCTGTAGATACAGCTTTAGTGGAAGCGGTGTCATATATCAAGAAGGGAATGAACAATAAGGGCCTAGTCATGGCCATCTTCCTCGATGTAGACGGAGCATTTAACCATATCGGCGGGGAGCAAATTCTTATCGGTATGGGGGAACATGCAGTATCGTTGATAGTGGGGAGATGGATCGGACGAGTGCTAAATTTTAGAAAGGTAGAAGCCCACTGGGGCGGCTACCTTTCTAGGCGACAAGAAGATGGGAACAGTCAGCAAGGGTTGTCCGCTGGGCGGGGTGTTATCTCCAACCCTGTGGTGCCTGGTAATCGATAGCGTCCTAAGGTCGCTAGACGCTGCAGGATTTTTTGCACAAGCCTATGCGGACGACGTCCTAATACTGGTAAGAGCAAACCACATCGACGTGTTAACAGGATTGATGCAGAATGCCCTAAGCATCACGGAAATGATGTAGGAGGACGGGACTCAGTATGAACCCAGATAAAGTAAACGCGATGCTATTTACGACCAGGTACAAGGTAAAGTCCATCGAGGGACTACGCATTAGATGCGAATCCATAAAACTAGTGGGGGAAACCAAGTACCTGGGAGTGATGCTCGACGCGAGACAAAATTGGGGCCCGCACATGAAAGTGATAAGTTAAAAGACCATCAACACCTTCTGGGCTTGTAGGAGATCCTTCAGAAAGACATGGAGACTCCACCCGGAAAAGGTGCGATGGATATATGAGGCAATGATAAAACCGAGTATCACACTTCTTTTTTGGTTGCCACGATACTCGTGGCAAAAATGCAACCAAAAAAGCACCATGCACCAACTGGACAAGGTTCAAGGAATGATAATAACAGCTGTGATGGGAACCATGAGCACTACTCCGACGAGAGCCATGGAAGCGTTGCTGGACATACCATCACTGGATAAGGTAATACGAGCGGTAGCATTTAAAACCTACTGTCGTATCAAAGATCATGGAAAAGCCCAACCCTTTCGAGACAGTGCACTGTCCACATAGGGAAACTGGCCCGGAACATAGAGGAGCAGGGAAGTGACAGGATAGCCAAGAGATTTTGATTCTCCAAGCCATACAAAGTACACTTCCCAAATAGAGAGGAATTGTAGTGTATGTATGTGAGGGTACGTGTAGAGCTTCGGGAATGTTTGAGTGAGTGCGAGACAAAATACAGAGCTATATTTGGAAACTGGAATATCTCTTATTTTCCCTCTCCCCAATACTACTTTGGCGACGAGGATGGGATAACGGTCCTACAAGGAAATAAAAGGTGGTAAAATCAGGAACAAGTTGGATTCAAGATCTACGAAAAAAAGAATTAATACAAAAATTAAAAGACAGGAATATTGAAGTGTCAGAAGAGAAAACAATAAAAACACTACGGCAAAAATTGAGGTCAGTAGTAAAAAGTGAACAAAGTGAGAAACAGAAAATTGAAAAACTAGCAAGTGGAGTCGAACCAAAAACTGACCAATCGGGAAAAAGTGAGACCAAAAGACCGAAGATGACCGAATATTCGGCAAAATTAGATTTCAAAATAGGGAAAGATGGTTGGGAAGAGTTCGTGGAACGCACGGACTTAAAAGGTTAATAAGGTAACAGAATGGAAAAGAGTTGTAATCAAAGGGAAGAAAAGGTTATAAAAGAAAAAAGAAAAGACATTTTTAAAGAATACAAAACCTTGTTTTCATCATGAAGTGGTTCGTACAATAAAACTAAATTTATAATTAAAATGCGAACAAATGTGAATCCGAAATTTTATAAATCACGAACAGTGACGTTTGCCTTAAAGAACAAATTAAGTATGGCAATCTATCGATTAAAAAGCGAAAACAAATTGAAGAAGGTAGAAACAAGCGAGTGGGCAACCTTGGTCGTTCCGATTTTAAAATCAGACGAAACAATTAGAATATGCGGAGATTACAAAATAACAGTAAATCCGGACATGTTAATTCATAGACACCCACTCCCGAAAACGGAGCACTTAATAGTTAAATTAGAGGGAGGGGTATATTTCACGAAAGTGGACTGAAAAGAAGCTTACGGGCAAATACCTTTAGAAGAAGAGTCAAAAAAAATTCTCATATTAAACACCCCCAAAGGCTTGTACCAGCCCCAATACTTACCGTACGGGCTCGCCTCGGCTCCCGGTTTCTTTCAAAGTGAAATGGAAAAATTGCTAGCAAATATACCAAATATGATGATTTTTTTATATGACATCGTGATAAAAGGAAAAACATTAAAAGAAAATATTAAGTATACAAAAATAGTTTTTGAGAAACTAAGAGAATGCGGTTTAAGGGAGTTACATACCCATTTTTTTAGTCACTTTAATCACCTGTAAAAAATAAATTTTAATCAGTAATAGATTATACTGTTAATATAATAAAAATA
>JAWWEM010050541.1:0-11238 GCA_035582935.1 Ormyrus thymus
AGCTCCTATTTTAAAATCCCTTTCTAAGCCTGAATTGTTTCCAAAAAATTAAGTTTTGTGACCACTGTGCGGCGCCTCCCCGGGAGAAGAAAGCTGGCAAGATTGCGGTAGCGGGATTAGAGAACACCGGCAGCAGTTTGAACTCACTCTCTCGCTTGCCGGGAAACACGAAGCACCCGGGCTTGATTTTGTCTAGTTTTTGGTTCTCGAGATTTAGTTATTTTACGGTACGAGCGAGATGTCGCGTAGTCCGCCCTTTTCTTTAGTATCGCGGTGCTTGTCTTTATTTCATTAATTAATTATCGGAGTGACTGTGTGTGTGGCATAGATGCAGCTTGAGCCTGGATGGAGTGCTTCCGGACGATCAACCGCGTCTTCCGCGAACTCGTCGTCCCGGGACGAGTCGCACCGACCCCACGCGTGTACGAGCTAGCCAGCTTGGCTGCGAACCTGTCACGGGACAGGCTGCAAATAACCGCGCGAAGAACATTGTAACCGGTAGCCCCGAGGGCTTGTAATGACTCCGTTTGTTTTATTAAAATTAAGTCTTTCATTTTATTCGCTTGCGTTGCTTTGCTTGTTTCCCCGCCTTTCCCGCTTCAGCTCTGAACACGAGACGACATTTGGTAAGTACTTTATCTGAACGGCATTATAAAGCTACCAGTCTATTTAAAATCGACGGTAAGAGGTTCGAAGAACTTGCTCGCGCGTAGTGTTAAATTTCGAACTAATAGGTTTCCATACGATAAATAGTAAAAAAGAAGCGTAGAGGTAGTAAAACTTTACATTATACTATATATACTAAATAACTTTATTTCATCGCCAATTTTGCTGTATTATATACCCTGTAGATAATTGTACGGGCGCCAGCCGCGTTTTCGCGTTTATGAAATCCAAAAAACCAACTTGCCACAAGGCACTCCAAGATTTCCGCGGAGGTAGCCAAAATCGCGGCCGAAGACTGTATCGGATTCGTGGAGAGCATCGCGGTGGTTGAGAATTCGAATATTCTCTTCCACCTCGACAGCCTCCACCAGCGCACTGGCTCGCCACAGCTCACACAGTGATGCGGGCGATGAGGTGAGGTTAGTCCTGCCACGTGCGGCAATTCGCAAATTCCATGATGTTGCCTCGCTGAAGTGTTGTAGCTGTAGTCCACTGCCAGGAAAGAATAAAAATCTTCGTTATGTATCTTCTCCATTAATCAAGCTAATGAGAGCTTGCCTCTCTTCTCTTTTCCTGTAGCAAGTGCCGAGTTGGTGGGCGGCGAGCTGCCCTGACTGTGCGGTTATTTGCCTTCATTTTCTTCGCCGCTCTTCTTGTGATGTTCAAACGAACATTACGGAATAATATTATAAAATATTATTCCAAGCATAAATTTTAGACTCTAACTTGCGCTGAGCCTTGCGAGTAAACGTGCCTCAGCATGTTTACGTCGCCAAGGCCAGCGCACACAGCATTCCTTCTCAAATTCGGCTCGTTCTGAAGCACGAAAATTCGTGCACAAGTGCGAGTGACTAAGGAAGTGGGAGCCGCTCTCTCGCATGGTTGCGAGAGAGAGGGGTGATCGGCCGCACGCTTTTCTGCGTGCGAAGGCGTTGCTCGCGTCCGCTGCATTACGGCACGCGCCCACCGATTCCTCCCGGTTCTAGCGAGTACCGAGCGGGGAAATCGAGTATCGCTGCGGCCATTTCGCGGCGCGCGGTGCAATTTTGTAACTTCTCGCAGACACTTTATAACCGTTATACTTACATTTATTCGGATTTCATATGCGGATGGGTAATCGAAAGAAGAGAAGTTATAATTTCGTTAATATCTTTATTCTCACGCAGTAAGAATGAACACACTGTTTTACAATATAATCAATGTCGTGGAAGTTTAATGTTCGCTTGGAGTCTGCCGAGCTTCTCTCGTAGGTTCTAATCGCTCACGAGTCGAAACGCAAAAGGGAAGAGCTCACCACGAGACGCGAGCCGGTGGCTCTCAGCTAGTTTGTAAATAGGTGTGTGGCGCTCGCAATTAGATCGGAATATTAGACCGCGAGATACAAACTTACAAATCGCTACAACTTGTAAAACACTCTCAAGGATACCTCGCCATCAAAGAAGTCAATGCCGTGATGATGCCGAGTCAACCAATTATTCTCTCTTTGGAACTCTGGGTTAGACGATCGATGTGCGAAGATGCGGCTACCAGCTAATGGCCGCTAAAGTTACCGTTAACAGCAACCACAGCAGTCTCCTTTGCTACTGTACTGTGGCCGGGGCCTTTGAAGCACTGAATATCAATGATTAAATCCATCGTGTTTTAAGACTTGTGAATATTAGCAAGACTCGAAGCAGACTGACAAGAGGTGACTGGTAACGCACCGATACGTAACGTGAGAGCGACATCTACACTAAGCCCCAAAGTCGACAATAACTTGTCGCGACGCTTCAATTTTTAAACCTTTATCGTACTGGTCAAAGTATCGGCGAATCGCACATCTAATCTCACGCGTGATTTACTAGGTTTCAATCGCCGTAATCGTTAGCCGATAAATCTAGAGTCGAGTCAAACGCGAATTGGCAATATTCTTGCAGATAGGATTCACGCTTGATTTGATTTCCCTCGTTCAAAAAATGTATACCAATACCAGAGAAAAGCATGTGGTAAGCATGCACTTACAATTTTTTCGATTTAAAATCTGGTGGCTACGGTTTCGGAGGTTCTTGCATACCGTCAACGCATAGACAAAGAAAATTTATATTGAAATGCTGAAAGTTGAAAGGATGTAAGATTTTATCACCGTTAAAAGCTTTATTATCCACGAAACCGATAATGATTCTTTTCGGAATTTGTCCCAATATAATATTATCCAGAGTTTCACCGTAGGTCCCACTGTTACAGCTTTGACTTCTACTCTCGAAAGAGGGTATTTGATAGTTATCTTTGACAGCGCTTGTACTTGAGTCAACAATATACCAGGATTAATTTTTACACGTCTGACTGAAAGGCTTCCTCAATGTGTTCAGAAAAATATCCCGAAGGATCCACAATGCAGAATCCGTTGCGAGCTTTAACTAGGCACACTCTTACCTCTACCTCGTTAACTAAAAATTTGTTCTGATTGAATACGTCATAATGAAAATGGCCGGTAAAATCCACGTATTTCTTCACCGACAAAAATTGACGGCGCTTTACAAGTCCTTTGGTTTCTTATTCAGTGTCATCCATTAGTCCAGTGGTATCGTCAAACTACAGGAAGCTCGACAGGTGCCAAGATTTTGTAACAGGTCCGTAATTTAGAAGCGTTTCAAAATCGGGCTTTTGATTTTACAACACGTCTAATTGATCAAACAGCGAATGCATAAAGCTATTGACGGGTGCTACTTTGGTGACTACTTGTTGGTATTTGTCGAGGTCATTGTCTCCTAAATCTTCCTCCTTAACGCTACACTTTAAACTGACGCGTAGGCTCAACATCGTATGTGCAAGATTAATATACTCGTCACCATTACCAGGTACTACTAACTTAATCGGTTAATCGTCCGCCAAAGAAGAGATTGGTTTGTAATCTACAACACGCGACCCTTCCATTGACGTATGAGTCAATTCCGATTTTAGGTACTCGCACGAATGGGTATGTATGAAAGCCATCTTTAATTGTTAAAAATATCTCTTATCGTTCTCTTAAGATCTGATTTTCTTCTTCTTTGCGGTCTTCCTTTTCTTCGTCACGTTTCCACTCTTGAAGTTGCGCGCTTTACCTTTTCTGGATTTTTTCTTTTTTATCTTGTCTTCTTCTCTTGGTCAGACCGTCAAGCAGACGCAACTGAGCCAAATTGGCGCGCCGCGCTCGTTTATATCCAACCCCGGTGTTCGGCTACCCTTTCTATCTCTCATCGCATCTTTTATCAGATCGATGATGTTGACCCGCGTATATGAACGCCACCTATCGTCACAGAACTATTTTCGTTTCAATCGATCTTTCCGACTACTCGCAATTGACGCGCGAGTTTAGCGGATTTTTGTCTAAATTTTGTAGAAGCGCTCTCGATAATGTTGGTTAAATTCTCCTTCATCATCTTCTTGACGAATGTCGGAGTGAGAGAACCATCTTTCGAGCTTGTTCCTTTTTATTTCCTTACTTACTCAAGATGTTGGCTAAAATCGTACCAACGATAGGTGCCAGTAGACCTGTGAAAAATCTACCTCGGTGCAAGATAATCTTTTTCTTTTTACACAAGCTCACGCGAGGTGAGGCCAACTTTCGCAGAATGTTTGCGCGCTTATGCAGTCGAGATTTGTGTCCTTTGTCCAGCAGTAAGTTACCAATCAAAATGTTCAAGTTGCACTCGCAAATATGGTGAACCAACTTCGATCTCGCTTTTTAGAAGACCGCGTTCCGTTGTTTGCTGTTGACATGGTACGGAGCGTTCAATATGATTGCGTCCTTGTGAGCGAAAGGATATCCTCTCGGAGCCATTACAGGGAGACGACTGGTACGAGATTGGTGGTGTCCATATCTTTAATCTTCTTATTCCGTGGCACGCAGACTCGTCGTCGAGAAAAATACAAGTGCAATATCTGCAATTATTTGGCCTGTCTTGTTTCAAGTTGAGCAAGAGGTAACCGTACGGTTTAGATTTCGCGTCCCAGTAAGCTTCTTGCAAAAAGCGCGGATCCTCTGGATACACTTGGCGCGAGAGATGTCGTATCTGAGAGTGATCGCTCAAAAGAACCTGCATGCATCTTACGGGAAAGTGGCGCTCAGTGAAATTAGCTAAATTTTTAATATAATGTACTTCATAACCTCTTGATCATAAGTGTCTATTAGCACAAAGTCCGGAAATGGTAAGTTTTCGAGATACGAGAGGTTAAATATCTCAATTTACGTTGCGTAGTATATCTATATATACGATCCGTCACACTAAATTTTGTGGCCCCGGTCATATTGACTGGAAATATAGTATAATCTATTTTACAATGATTCTGATCATAAGTGTTCACGGGCTCAAAGTCTAAAAATAGTCAGTTTTTAATTTATAGTAAATTTAAGTTTTATATACTTATATATAGATAGATATACTACACAATGTAAATAGAGCTTTTAACCTTTCCTAGCTCGAAAACTGCCCATTTCTGGACTTTGTGCTAACAGACTCTTTTGATCAGGAGGTTATAGAGTATATTATATCAAAATTTCAGCTAATTTCACCGAGCGCCACTTTCCCGTAAGATGCGTGCGGGGTCCTTTCTAAAGACAACGATGTAATGAGCGTTCAAAGAGACGGCGCGCTGTCCTTTTTTCTGGTGAAAAACGTTTTGCATGATGAGAACAACCGACAGAGAATGATGATGCGTTGCTTTGGAAAAAAAATCGACGACAATGCCACCTGACGATGACTCGTGCATCAAATTATCGATGATAATGAGTTTCGGTCTCGAATCACCAGCGTAGTCGCTGCTCTGTGGTAAACCATCGCGAAATTCAACGTTCTGATCCAAATCTCTGTATCCTGGCTGCCACTCAGAGTAGTACACGATGACGCGTTCAATTTTCGTGTCCACTATAGCTCGTGGGGCCGCATAGCAACAAGGTAAATGGATGTTTCTATCGTTCATTCATCTCTTTTACTCGTGCCTAGTGCCACCACTGTCGAGGTGCTGGCGACTGCAGCGGGGGCTCACGAACGCCAATGAGCTTGTATACACCGGCGCCCGCGATGAGCTCGTTACACCCGACGCGGCCAATCAGGTTATTGATGGCGCTGCGATCGGCCAATGAGTTTTTCCGCCGATCGCAGCGCTGCGGCCAATCAGCGCTTCTGATGATGATCGTCCAATCGAACTCTTCTTCGATCCAATCCGAATACAACGCTCCTTGTGTCATCTAATTGTCGAATTTTGTATTAAGCTTTCCTAAATTGCGTCAGTCATCGCCGGAGTACTCTTGAAGCCGTATGGATAACTCTGATCTGACGCCACGAATCGTCGTTTTCCGTACACAGGTTTATATGTCTTTGTCTCGTTTTGTGTGATTATATCGTGAAAGGGTATTCAACGTATGACAAGGTTTTGACAGTACTACCTCGCGAATCGTGTTAATGTTTATTTTTTTACTGTTGGCATAATTTAATCGCATGCCTTTCATCTTTGCCAGATAAAAATGATGAGATGTAAGTACCTACATCTTTATCGGACAATTCATCCGCAAGACTGCCTAGTGTCGCACCGATCGGTAAATCGGCCTCCTCTCAACTGTACTAACGGAAAAGACCGAATCTGTTTAGTAATAGAGAGCTCGTGGACCCAAAGCATGTAAATACCCAAAAGTTTGAATTTCGCCTGGGCTATTGTGAATGCTGCAACGATGACGTTAATAGCTGATGAAGATGACAAAGCCTCTTTTTTGAGGCACTCATTAACGTACAACGTCTCATCGTTGACTGGTAATATGACACACACATCTACCTGAGTAACTGCGTGAATCTCTCAGTTTTCGTCACTACTTCCGTCTTTGTGAGATTTTCGCGCTGTCCAAACGGCCTCCACAAAGAATTGAGACACAATTACGCCACAGACCTTAACCCTGCGTTATAGTATATGGCGTCTTTGTCCAAAAGTATGCCTTCGCTCAGTTCCATCCCTTTGGCGTAGTGTCTTTTAGCTTCGTCGGATTCGCAATCTGGTGGATATCCAGAGGCTATTGTTTTTGGCGCGAAAAACTCATTTATGTAATCAGCAAAGATACCACCTTGGTGCGTGCTCCCATCGTATTGTGTCATTTTGTGCTGCTAAATTTCATAAATTTTCTTTACGCCGCAGCCCAACCTTACAGCTGCTTGGACTTCCTTGGAAACCCATGTACCGTGTAAAATGCGTTCATTTTCATCTTGATGCGGACAATCATCTTGAATTGCTTATTCGCAGCATGTTCGACAGAGTAGAAAAATAAGCTTACTGTTCATTTTTACAGGTAGTAACGGATGATAAAGATTTTATGGTGGTAATACATCGCAGGCGATTAAACCGTTTACAAGCGAGATGTCGTTGTCTGAACTCAAGAACCATCTGCATTCTTCTTCACCAACGTATATCTTGGGATGACGAACCGGGAATTTCCCTCGTTTACAGCTGAACGGATACGGCGAATAGACGTCCACGTACTTGTTTTTCTGTCCATCTTTGCAATTAAAGACTTTGACTGTTTTATCTGTTCGTCCGCCAAAAAATGCGTCTCGTAGATCCAAGGGTTTTTGCTTCGTATAGTCTGCATTTTCTCGGACAAAATACTTGCGTTCTTCGTTCTCCCATATTTCGTTGTTCAAATCACATTCTCATTTTTCAATCAAGGTATAGTTGTTGGCTCTTATTCGGTTGCTTATGGATACTGTCCTCTCGTATCTATCGTCCATCGCATCTCCAATCGACAAGGCTACGTCTCGGTTTATCCTATAGTATCGTACACAAGCGTGCCAAAAAGAGCCATGAAATTGCAGCCATGAAAGTACAAGACCTTTGTGGCTTTCATCATTCTGAGGCTCACTGTACCCGTCGACGACGCTACCTTCGAGTAATCTTTTCTCGCGGGTTTTCCCAGCATGTTCGATTGGACGACGGAGAACTCGTTTCTTCATTCAAGATAACCAATGTACGGCTTTTATAGTTTAATTGTCGTACCATCTATATCCGTGCGGTGGTCAATACCTATCTGATTTTTTCCAAAATTTCTTTCGAAATACCCGCAGAAAGATTCCACCCCGAATTTCATAAACGTTCTGGGAAAGGCCAAGCAAGCTAAAGGTAATATATTTATGCCCTGTTTACAATATTTAAAAGTTTCTTGTTGAAAATTGACCGTAGACCCGGCAGTAGTTTGCTCGTTGTACCAGGTTAAAAATCTTTTTCTCTCGTTGGTACTCATAGCATCTGGTGCATATACTTTTAAAGGGGGATGGAATTCTTCATAGGTTTGGTCCTCGGGTGTATTAAAAAAAATGTGGAAAAACGCCTTTTTCCATTTCTTTTAATCCATAAGCTGTTGGTCAACTACTTAACGGCATGCGAAAGTTATTTAAACTGTCTATAAATTTTGTTTTCATTATTTCAATTAAAATTATTTTCAACTCATTCATGATTATTGATGGAGTCACTAGTGCATTGCGATATTTTTCGACGATGTACTTGGAAGCAGTTTTATAGACTGTGTGTAGCAAAAATGTCTAATTTTCTGATACGAATTGCATACGGTGCAAAAGGATACGACGCATTCGTGCTTATCTCAATTTTCCGTGTTCTTAGTACGAACCGTCTTGAAACAGTTTTGGCAAATTTTTGTTTGATCGCACACACTACTATCCCTGTTAAATGACGCGTTTTTTTAAATGATTTTCGTAACAAGTACTTCCGAAAAAATATCTAAAACAAATGTTGCAGTGTGGGATTGTCATACATTTGTAGCACTTGTTTGAACATCAATGATCTCCCGCTCGCCAGTAACTCTTATTGCAAGGGATGCACTAATTAGCGGCACCTATTAAGGGTAGGGTACAGTCAGAAAAAAATTCTTTATTTTAAATTTTACATTTGTAGAAATGTAACTATGTTATAGTTACATAAAAAATAATAAAGAAAAAAATTTTCAGCTTATTTCAATTAAATCTGAAAGAGTTTCACTTTAAAAAATTATCTAAAAAGGGGTTTTGAAAATGTTTCCTGTGGGGCACAATTTCAGATATCACCAAAAAACTGTCCTTTTTTCATACGGAGAGCCAAAACCACAACTTTAAGGAGGCTTTTGTTCGTATACTCAAAAATGCAAGTTAAAGACCTTTTTGAGTCAGCGAAATATGAACAAGGTGAAAAAATGTTTAACAATATAATTAGCAATAAAAAATTGAACACTTATTTTAAGGACAAAAGCCTCTGTAACTTCTTTATAAACGTAATAACCAACTTTATTGCACAGTTTCTGCTGAATCCAATAGAAGTTGCCCCGCAGGAGATATTTTGAACATTAAGTTGATTTTGAGAAAATCAAGGTTTAAGATTCTCACAGAAACAAGTTGAAAGATTCCTTATTTTGGGCAGTTTAACATTTTCTAGCACCATACAATAGTACTTCCTGCTTCTTCAGTAAAGTTTCTGAAGGTTGCTGATACTTTTTGTGATTGCGATATGCCTTTCTCTTCTGCTTCTTTGGTGTGGATTGCCTTTGCTGTCTGCGCGTGTCTCTTCTTCTGGCAAAATCATCTTGCTGCTTGCTGGCTTGGTGGCATAGTTTCATCGCTGAATTTTTAACAATCCATTATTGAACTGGGAAACAGCATTTACAACTGCTATTTCAATTCTTTTCTTAGACACGAACACTTATTTTGGGCACTTTTTCCAAATAAGTGAATGCAAACTCTCATTTTCATTTTGTGTCTTGCCTCCTACACAGTGCATTAACGATTGATCACTAGAAGGTCTCATACATTTTTTCCACTGCATAATCACAAAGATGTTTGATTGCCCTCACTGGATTCAATGTTTTTAAATGAATTCTTTCAAGCTGCAGAATGAACTAGCAAAACTTCCCTTTCCTTTTTCAAATCTCTTTCAGGATTGTCCATTTTTCTTTATTTCGCTATACAGCAACTTTTTAGCTGCACATTTCTCTTGTTTCTTCTAGTTTTTGTTAATAAAAAATACTATTTACTGGCATCATTTTGAAGCAAATAGAAATATTTATCAGCCAAGGAGAAAAGTAAACAGACAGTAGCAACCGGTATAATGTGTATGTGCCATATCATTAGGGTGTATTCTCACTGTGACTTTCGGATTCTGACTGGTGTTACGCGTCACAGACGTCACATACTTCGCATTTTGTAGCACATTTCGTATTATGAATCCGAAAATTAAAAAAATAAAGCATTACTCATTTTTATAAAATTTCATTAAAAATTCGTTTTTTTTTATTTTATTATTTAAAAAATAAGCGTTCAAATTTTTTTATTTTCACTCTAATGAATGCTTTCATACATTCTTTGATACTTCTAGAACACATTTCTAAAATAAAAGAAAATTGAGTTTTTTGGTGATTTTTGATTGTAACCTACCCTTAAATTAAGTATCGGGTTGCAATGATTACTATGTTCGTAATACATAGTGTTTAGCGTATGAAGAATTCTTACAGACGTGGCAATCACAAGGCGTGTACCATCGTACAGAGGTGGGTGTCCCCGTCCAAGGGTTGTAAAATTGTACATGACTAATGCCGCGGCACGAGAAGCAAACAAAATTTGAATGGCATGGATTTCTTGAAGCCCTGAGGCAACGCTAGAATTTTTGCTAAACCTAAAATTTCTTCAGCTGCACTTTTTTGCACTCTTCCTCGAAATTGTCGAATCGAGTTCCAATATTCGTGCAATTTCCCACTGCGTGTTTGTCCTTTGATGGATTAAGCGTATCTGCACCTATGGCTCTTGATAAACACAGGTTATAGTCATTTCGTATGCGCAAAATAAATTTTTTGTTTACCTCTTTTTCTGTCAAGCGCACGCGTCTTCGATAGATACAGCTTTTACAACGGCGCAATTTATCGATAATCTATCGCTTATATTAAATTCACTGGCACTTTGAGCGGCACCAAATAACAAATCCCAAAGATCTGTGGCGTGAAATTCGCGTATGGGTCTGAACAAAAGCCACAACTTTTCATGATTGAAGGATTCGGAATTCATGGTGAGACAATTGCCGATGAAGGTCCTGTATACAAACCATCTGTAGATATCCACATCGGGCGGCGGTCGAGATATCGCACCTTGAATTTCCCTTCCCTCGTAACCAAATCGTCGATACTGCCGTAAAAAATCTGATTAAAGGATAAATCGAGGCTTCTGTTGTTGAGTTCGTTCACCAATCTGTAAAACGATTTCTGGAAAATTAAAAGAAAGATATTAATGCGTTCGATGATCATAATATTTTGTGATGTAAGAATACATCCCCGAAATAATATTTCAGAATATTATTTCAGCTGTACAAAATTTTGGAAAGATAGTTTTTGCTGAGCCTCGCGGGTAAACATGCCTCGGCATGTTTACATCGCCACGGCCAGCGCACGCGGCATTCCTCGCATTCTCGGCTCGTTTAAGAGCACGAAAATTCGTGAACGAATGCGAGCGAGAGGGGCAGCAGGCGCCGCACAGTGGTCACAAAACTTAATTTTTTGGAAACAATTCAGGCTTAGAAAGGGATTTTAAAATAGGAGCT
>JAWWEM010050542.1:0-11237 GCA_035582935.1 Ormyrus thymus
AGAGAGAGAGAGAGAGAGAGAGAGAGAGAGAGAGAGAGAGAGAGAGAGAGAGAGAGAGCGAGAGCGAGAGAGAGAGAGAGAGAGAGAGAGAGAGAGAGAGAGAGAGCTGACTTGTCCGCGCACACGTGGTTCATTGTTCTCGCAAGTGTGTACTTAGGCGGGGGAGCGCTTAGATTAAATTTCAAAATATTATCACGTCACGTGCTCTCTCGATCGAGGCATGACTATGAACCGAAAGCATTTCGCTTCCATTCGACCGACTACTTGTACCCCTCCCCGCGCGCGCTTTCACGCATCGACTTCTTTATAGGAAAGTGTATCGAGTGAAATTTATGGAAAACCGATTTGGCGAGCGACGGAAAAAGAGACCAAAACAAAAAAAAAAGAACACCGAAGGAGCGGTTCTCCGAAAAGAGCGCGCGGAGAAAATCGGTTAACAATGAAGTTGGCCGCGGGCCCGTGCGTACGTATCGCCGAGTTCAATCTCGGCGTTTCCCGTTACCGTACGGCGGCCCGTTCTCCCTTTGCATATAAACCGAAATAAGCGTCGAGGATGTGTATGCTTCTAAGAAGCTTCGCGCCCGCTTTACGAGCATTCGCCGCCGCCTCGGTCTCAGGTGGGACGACGACGTTCGCCGTCTAGCTTCTCCTTCGGAATCTCCCCTCTCCCTTCCTGCCGAGAGCCACGCAAGCGGCGGCAGCCCCTGCAGCAGCAGCGGAGCTGTGTGTGCATACCTATGTGCGGCTACTCCCATTGTCTCTTGAGGCGCGTGAAAAGCCGATCCTCGACGCCAGTAGCCTTTCAAAAATCGCCGAAATGCGTGCTAAGGAGTCGGAGTAGCCGCGCGCCGTGTGGCTTTCGACAACAACAAACGCCGGGGACTCGAGTCATCGACCCGCGGCAGCGAGAGGAGAGCGGCGGTCGCCGCAGCCGCAGGTTTTGCGCGTCCTCCTCGTCACTCTCGGCAATCTCTCTCTCTCTGACTGCTCGCGAGAGCTGCTGCGAGGAGAGCGCCGTAATCGCGCAATCTCTCGCGCGAGAGATCGATGCAAGTGTGCTGCGCGCGAGAAGGGGGCCCCAGCAGAGAGCTCAGCTCGCGAAAATTGCACCTCCGCGCGCGCGAATCGGCGACTCGTGTATACGCTTCGCCGCGACGCGCACCAGGAGAAAGGTGGAGAAAGGCGCGCGCCGCCGGAGGAGAGAGAGAGAGAAATTATGGCCGATACGAGGATACCGCCGCTATGCAACCCGGCCGACAAGTCCATAAGCGAGAGGTACCGAGCCAGTCGAGAGAGAGAGAGAGAGGCAAACACGCGCCGACTACAAGAATGCACGGAGAACAGGTCGCAAGGCTGCCGACATTCCGAAATTTGCAACGCCCGCGAGAGCTGCCTGCCGAGAGCGGAGGGCACTCGCCTGTGCAGGCCTGCCGTCGCAATGAAGCAGATATACGTACCTCGCCGGAAGCTCGGAGCGGCGTTTAAATCGGGGAAAAAAGAACGAGGGAGCATTTGTCCAGGCGCGATATTGGTAATGTTTACAATCGATCCTCTCTCGCCTTGGAGATCCGAAGGCTGCCGCGCCGATTATGCAACTGTTCTAAGCGCGGGCAGGCCTTAGGATTTCGGAACCGCTGCCGGGAAACCGGTTGGCTGGCATATTTCTCGAGTGTGCGGGTGTCAGGCGGGTGGGGAAGGGGAGGGGGGGCAGGGGCTTGTTTACTCGGCTTGTTTACCCGAGGGGCCGCGCACAGGCACACTCACCCTGTTGCTCTCGAGGGCCTCGGCGCTGTGCTCCTCCTTCTGCTTGAAGCAGCTGCTGCACTTGCTCTTGTTGAAGATGTTGGGCGCAAACTTCCTGCACTCTGCGCCGGTGCCGCGGGCGGCTCCGCAGGCCGCACCCCCGGAGGACATGGCGGCTCGCACTCAGCGCTGACGCTGGCGGCGGCGGCGGTGGCAGCTGCTGGTCGACGGGCGATCAGCCGGCCCCATAGCAGACGGCGTCGTCGGCGCGGTTTAACCTCTCGGGCTCGGTGAGCCGGCGAAGGCTGCCCGCGCACGCGCACCCACGCACACTGCTCTGGCTCTCGCGGCTCAGCGGCAAATTCGAACACTCGACGCACTGCTGCTGCTGTTGCTGTTGCTGCTGCTGGGGCCGCTCAGCTCAGCCTCGCTCCATGCCGACGGGGCACTGGGACACTGGGGGCGACGGACCAACTAAGTCTCTGCACACCGCGGGCCGAGGGGGAGGGGGAACGTACGTCTGATGATCGTGCACGCTGCCGTTCTGCGAGCGACGCGGCGCTTGGACCGACTGGCCGATCGGGCGGACTGCCGCTCAGACGGAGCTGCCGCGAAGCCGTTTCCCCGCTCGCGGCTCTCTCTCCCTCTCTCCGCTCGCGCACACCTAAGAGAGCCAGGCACAGCACTCTCTCTCTACTCGCGGGGCCGCTCTACTCCCGTCACCGCGCGCTCTCCACGCGGTCTTCTCCTCTTGCGCCGCGAGGCGGTTGCTCCCTCCTCTCCTTCTTTGCCACCAACACCGCCGCCGCGAGAGAGCTAAAGAATCCCGAGGAGAAAACATGCACATATTAATTCCACGGTGCTTCCATCTTTGCCGAGGAGCTTAAACCTGGAGGTTTTGCGGAGCTCGCGGAGGCCGATACCTGACTAAACTGCAAGGCGGCGGCGGCAGCCGAGGAGGAGGCAGAAGTCAGGTTCTATATAGCTAAAAGCTAGTTGACATTTTTTTTTTTCTTTTCGAATGTCCGGCTGGCAAGCTGCGGGAATGTCGGTCCTCCGGAAACAGGTTTTCTCGTACCTAAAAGTTGAGCCAGTGCCTGATGGGCTCCCCTCGATATCGAGATACAAATTCTACCCGAGAATGCCTGAAAAAATTCATCAGCATTTCCATAAACATCTTCGATCTTTACTGTATACTCCGCAACCTCCGTAAATCAGTCTCTTCTAATCGACTCGATAAAGTTGTATTAAAGCATGCAAGTTCGAGCTACATTCCAAATTACAAATGTACAGAAACATTTTTCGTAAACTATCAAGGAATTTCAATGATACGCCTATTTACAAATATATCGAACCTGTTTATTTTAGATAAAATAAATGCTTCGCGCTATAGAAAAGATTAATTTTCTGCTGTTTCTATTTAGCTTCGTAAAACCGAGGTAATAAATGGAAAACCATTGAACGTTATTTTACAAACTATTTCAAACGTAAATTAATGTAAGAACCTATAAAAACCTTGATGCGGCGTAACAGTTTCTAGCGGATTTTTTATTTTAAAAGCATCATGTTAACATTTTTAGAGGCGCAAAATTCATTAACGAGACCTCTATGATATGGTATATAACGGTGAGTAATTGTGATATAATAGAGTTAATGCCATGCACTGTTAAGCAATCTGAGCAGTTCCCACAAATGAAAGATACAAAGATTGGTGAGTATTGATAATTTGCATAATTAATAAAGTAACGGGAATGTTCTGAAGGAGCAAAGTAATCTAGCCTCCATCAGAACGAGAAAATTATACGAATAAGTTAATATTCATAGATAATAATGCCTAATGTAATTGTGCGTACAAGCAATAACCTTTTTTAATTAAGATATTAGCCATAAATTGAACAGTCAATTGACCATAGCAAACTAAGTGTTTTAAGCTGAGTAACTATATATTTACTAAACAAAAATGTATCTGCAGTGCAGTTATAGTTATATTGTTCAAGTTTTATTATTAGTGTATGAGAGCTATAAAACAGGCTGAATCATTTTTTGAATGTATATTGTTTGACTATTGAATGTAGCTGGATAAACAAACTTAATTAAATGACAATAGAATTATTAATCGTTTTAATTAATTGAAAGTAGAATCGTAAACGTAAAGTATATTATTCGACCTTCTAATATAGCTAAGAAAGAATTTTCCAAACTAAAAAATACATTCTTCGAACGGTTTCATCTACCGATAATAGCTTTTCTGTTTTATGTTTTTACGCTGCACAGTTTATTTTATCAAAATAAATGGACGAGTTGCATTTAATAAGAACTTATCGAGATCGTAAATTTTATAAAAATCCCATAAATCTGCATAATAAATAGGCTCTCAACGAGATAAAAAATAAACAATTAATTAAGGCGATCGTCCACATCTATTCAACATGCCAGCCACGTGACGTGCCAGGCGATTGTCTCAGCGCAAGGATGATGGTACGCATGGAACGTACTTCGGTAGCTCGCAGCATTCTATATACTTTCACTGTTTTCTGCGCCTTGACAACCTGATCGATGCATATAAATGTTTTAATAATCATTCCTTTACATAAGCCGAGAATGCACTCGCGGCTCCGAGATGCATCGATATTCGCTCCCAGGCACGTACCGTTTCTCGAATCGAAATATGTATACTGCGCCACACCGTGTCGGAGAGATGGCCCGCAGATATCTCGCTGGATTATACGTTGTTGACTAATAGAACGTCGTGTAATGGGGCTGAGGCTTGGCTCGGCGTTGGACAACACTTACGGAGAGCGTTAATTGTACCACGGAGTAAATAGCACAGCTTGGAGAAATCTTGATCAAAGTCGGTAGTCGTTCTGTAAACGATTGTTGTTTTTTTTTTTGGCACAATTAATACTACATTTATTTAGCCAAGTTGGAGGATGTGAAATTCAAAAAGAAGCTGTAGAAAGTAGCATTTATTATGTATATGAGCAGTACTTTGAAATCGAACAAGCAATAGTCGAGTTAGAGAGAGGAAGCTGCCGAGAACGGCCGATCAATCCCGAAGAGACCTCGTATTAGCCCCGAATGGAGGTTGCTATATAAACGCATACATTTTTCATTTTTATTTCTAATGACTTTTACGAAAAACTAGTAATATATTAAAATTAAAAATTTACAAGTAATTTTATTATAGCATAAAGATATTTATTCTAAAATTATGATAATAGTATTTTTAAATGTTTGTGCTTTAGATGAATTTGTTTAAAAAATTATGATTTGATCCATTTTAAGATAGGCATAAAAATAATTAATTTAAAAAGCTTATAATATAAAATTTTTTATGCAATATGTCGTAAAAGTAAAAAAGTTCATTTTTTTTACAAATATAAATTCTGAAAGACTTAAATTAAACATAAAAGTTAATGTTTCTGTCAGACGTAAACAGTATGCCAGAACTTAGAATAAAAGATTTTCATGTTTATGAATAGCAAGACCTATTAAATGTCTGAAAACGAGTGGGTGTTTTGCGCAGTATTTCTGAGAAACGTATGGTAGCGATGATAAACAGAAATTTCTTTCAAACTCGATCAATTTATAATGTATTACATTAAATAAGTCTTTTCATGAAACTTTATTGAGTCTTGAATAATCTACAAGACTACAAGAAAGAATTAACCCTATTGAAAAAGTCGGATAAAACTTTATAAAGACCTGGTAAAATTGGTGCAAATACACACAGAGAACCCGATACCGGTATGTATTTCTATCGGGTTCTACCAGGTCTTTATAAAGCTTTATCTGACTTTTTCAATAGGGAAGATATTAAAAAATAAAACTTTTAGCAAATTTACTTTAGCAGAAAGACGGAGCATTTTGTAATATTTTTGTTGCATATATTTAGGTCTTGGGTTTATTTCTTTAAAAAACATTTAAAGCAACAATTATTTATAAATAAAATAACTATACCTATAAATATAACCTGTTCATGTTATAGTAGCAAATTTTACGTAGTCTTTGCTGTTTGCTCGTTAAGAATTACTAAAAATTTGTTATGGCTCATTTGTTTCGAAAATTCGAACTTTATCATTCTTCTCATGTAAGTTAAAGTAGAATTTATAGCTGATGGTGCGTTGATCGCTGTGATTTGAATACATAAATTTTATTTGGTCACTGCAACAAAGCTACACAAAATATTTTAAATTTAAACAAATACGACGTTAGTCAAAGAAAAATAAAATTTTCATCAGCTGATCTGCATATCCGGTTCATGTATCCACAAATAAGTCCGGATCTTTCTCTCCGGTTCGCGGGAACCGTTGTTTCGGTATTTATTGGGCCGATCGAAAAAATGATAGATGAAGCGAGTGACAGGTTTGTTTAGTTAAATAAATATCTTTTACGATCGTTATTGTTTCAGAGTTACTATATATAGTGAAAGGAAGGAAAATTTTGCTTATTCATAAAACTAACCTCCAATGCAAACTACTAAACTACATACAAATTTCACGGTTCAAGTTCACTTATTCGATTCACCATAAAAAGTAACATTAAGACTAAAATAAGACATAACACGATCGTTTTAGATTCTGAATAATTTTGCTTATTATTTGAAATTGTAATCGTCACGAATATACACCAATTGGCATAATTAGCAGTATCAGTATAAGTGGTTGTTGGATACTTCTGAACTCAGTTAATTTTCATTTCAATTTTTTAATACTTTTAATGCATGAAACTTGGACATGAATAACATTTTTCAAATTTAAAAACTACTTTTAGTCACGTCATCAAATGTTTGTGTATTTTAAAAGATCAAATCATGTTTAATCTCAATCAACATATTACATAACACTCAAAAGACACAAAAACATTGCAGAATAAGTGATCTATTTCAGTGATAGTGTCTGAATATTATTGTGAAATGATATCTTCCAAAATAATACCAAATAATGCAAACCTGTAATAAAATCTTTCAATAATATATATTTTTTTAAGCCATACCTGATTTGTACTTCTTTTAATCTTAAATTATAATTTTTTTAGCGAAGACTCCAAAAAGGTCGCTATCATTCGTGAAGTATACGATGGAGAGAATGCGCACGAAAGTTTTGAGTATGAACTTGAAAGGGCATTGGAATCTGAATGTCAGTTAATAGTCATAGAACCGTCCAAACTAGGAGATGAAACGTCTAGATGGATTTCTGTTGGCAATTGTCTTCACAAAACTGCAGCTGTATCTGGATTAACAGCAATAATTACAGGTATGATAAATTTGGTGAAAATTAAAAATATTTTTACATAATTGTAAACGTAAAATTTAATAGGTCTCTTATGGGTTGATCGACCATATATCTGTGGTCCTTTTGGAGTTGCAGCTGCTATATCATGTGGTTTATATACTGTTTCTTGGCAATTTGACCCCTGTTGCCAATATCAAGTGGAAACTGATACAAGCAAGTTACCTCATGTAGAAGTACTTGCAGTACTGGGACCTTCATCACCAACTTTTCTTGTTAGAAAAGATGACACAAGAAGAAGGATTTTACATACCACAATAACCGCCTTAGCACTTGGCATTAGTGCTTGGAGGATATATCAAGCCTTCAAATGAAGAAATTCCGTTTTAGAGATGAGTCACAAAATTGACAGGCTTAAAGGTAGGCCACACTGGAGAATCGTATGTGATCGTAGACCCATGTAGACTACAAGTTTAAGAATTAGGAAAAATACAGTTATGTTCTAATATATTTACAAACATAATTTACAAGGACTGACCAGAATGTTTACATACATCGAATACCTCCGGTTGTTAACACGTAACAGTCTCCTATCTTAATGTGTTTTTTTTATTTTTTGTGATACTCGTGCGTGATTACACCTTTTTAGGATGTCAAGTTGAAATGAATGGTGTATATGCATATTATATCATCCTCAATTAAATTGGTGCAAAATCAAATTTAAACAAATGTATTTTCAAACTGTACAGAAAAATCGTGTAGAATGCATTATACATAGCATGAGTTAGGAAAGGAATATTGTTGCTCGAATTCTTCCACCTTTTAATTTATGGTTTTATCATAAAATGTTAAAAAAACACTGATTTAAAGTTGAGCTTGCGATTTATTCGTTACATAATAAATAACTATTGATTTATACAAAATCAACTTGTTGTATGCACATAGTGTATATTAATTTTTTATTTTTTAGTTTCCTGAAACGATTGTTGTGATTAATCCTACATTTTACAATTCCTCATTTCCTGTTACCATAATTTCTGAAGAAATGGCTGTACACACAAAACTGTTTATTTTTAATAAAAATTTATTTCATACTAATTTAAAAAGCCCACTAAAAAAAGAACATTAACTTGTATTATTCCTAGATCTTAACTTACAATACAGAATGTTTAAATTACAATCTATATAAGAACTTTAAAGATTTAGGATTGTAAGAATCTGTTGTATTTTAGTAAAACCACATTCTTAGAATGTATTTTTTTACATGTTGAAAAATGGGTTGAAACCTTGAAAAATTTTAGTTTTATGTAATGATGCTTAGCTTAGTTCGTTTCTGCAAAGAGCATTTCAAACAAAGACAAAGATATATTCCTTGACGGAAAAAAAGTAATATACTATAGCTATAATTAAAATTTGAATTAGAACATCATCTGACTTTACATAAAAGAACAATTTTGTTAAAACTTATGAACAAAGTAGTGACTTCCCTTCAGTAATTTTATTATATAATGAACTATTTTTAAACAAATTTCGCTTTCATCTATATTACATCTTTAGAAGTAAATGCTCAACAATATTTGCAATTGGTGTATATTTTCTCAAATTTTTTTAAAATTAGATAAATTGTGACTAAATAGAAATTTTTTGAAAATTTTGTTATTGTTTATTAAACTAAAAAGCAGTTTTGCATGGATCAAGCAAATTAACACATAGATTATTAATTGTTAAAAAACAGTTAAATTATTTACATCTTAAAAATGTAAACTTTGTTTATACATCTTTAAAATAATAAAAAAATGTTCTTATAACACTGCCACTTTGAGTTAAAAGAATGAAAGTAAAAGCTAATAAGTTTAATTTTATACATAATCATATTTTAATACGTTTATATTTCACAGTTTGTAGACAATTTTTAAAGATGTATTAACAAAGCTGATGATACTTAGTTTTGTAAATAAATTTTTTGTGATAAGTCTGCTGCACTTTCAAAAGCATTTAGGTATTCATTTTTTTGCATTTATTAAGCATTTATTTGTTTTACCTCGTTTTAATTGAAAAATTCGTTTGTAAGAATGGAAAATTTATCATTTTTCCACAAATCTTACATTTTGAAAGTACAGTAGAATTATTGAACTTATAAATAATAAATTAATATGAATATATTTTGAATTTAAGCTTATACTCGAATGTAAATAGTGTAAACATGTTTAATTTACCTGTATCAAAAGGAAGGTAATAATAAAGTTTAATTGAGAACTACAAAATGAGATATTACATTTTATTCCACCATTATATAAAAATCTGTAGAAAATAGTTTTAAATTTTAATACAAATAAATAAAAACGACAAAGAGTTTTTGTAAGAATTGATATAATTGTCAGTCTTGAGTTAATAGCTTTCCTTTTCAAATAAAATTTCATCATATTATTGAAAACTCATAAACAATAAATAATTAATCCTTTTAAAATTACTTAAGCTATAAGTACCCTGAAGGTTAACAATAATTCTGGATTTCTCATATTTACATTTCAAATGCATAAATCTGTTTACATCAATACTAAATTTTGCTAATCAATATTATTTAGTTTTATTAGCTTGTTTTAATAGTCTGTTTGCACGGTTTTGCATAATCCAAAAATATGCAGAAGGCCATAAAATTCTGAGTAAAATTGCAATCTTTTGTGCAAAAGTTCCTATCGTTACTTCTTTGTCACCTCTTAGCATAGCTTTCAGAATTTTATCTGCAATATAGTTTGGCAAATAACCAGTTTTGGTTGTTTCATCCATCACTAAAAAAGAGAAAATAAGTATAGTTGGTTTTTAAAAATCTGAAATAGTAAATAGTAAATATTTACCTCCATATTTTTGACCATTTCCTGTCAAAGCATTTAAGGATAAGGCAGTACGAATATAACCAGGACTAACAACAGTTATTTTGATATTGTTTGCCGAGAGCTCAGCTCTGGCTGAATCACACCAAGCTTGCAAAGCATGCTTTGAAGCTGTGTATGCAGATCTAAATGGAATTGCTACTTTACCTTGTATGCTGCTTGTGCATACAATGTAACCTGAATTTTGTTTGACCATCCAGGGCAAAACAGCTGCAAAATTTATCTTATGTAATTATTATTTTTAATATAATTCAGTAAACATAGATACCTTTAGCTAATGCAATTTGACCAAAGTAATTGATCAACATAACTTTAATATCAACATCAATCTTTGTATCGACTACTTCTCCTCTGAAGGATATTCCTGCATTGTTAATTAAAATATCAATTTTTCCATAAATTTTTAAAACTTTTGCTATTTCTCCTGGTAAAGCATTGATTTCAGATAAATCTAAAGGAAGAATAACAGGAACATGAGTTGGAACTGTCTAAAAATATAAATTATAATTTAATAACTATCAAGTATTTCAACATTTATTTTTTTTACAGATATACTCACATGATGAGTATTCAACAGTGCATCTTTTACTCGTTGCAATTCTTGCTTTCTTCTTGATATTAAAATTAATTTACAGCCACAACTGTAAAAGGTATGAGCCAATGCTTCACCTAAACCTGAACTAGCTCCAGTTATCATGACAACCTGTGAATTGTATATGTTTTTTATAATTATTGATAATATTTAAATTAAATATAAAAGTAACAAGTTTTATTTACCTTGCCTCTAAGACTAGCTTTTCTGCGTTTATGCATAATTATATCAATAAAGTGGTAAATCAACCAAGGAAAAGTTATTGGTATACCGAATATTGTAAATAACCACCAGATTACGTGCCATCCTGCCAAGCTCTCATGTTGCTTCATTTTTATAATTTTTTAATCTAAATTAAATATTAAAGGTACTATTTACACTGAAAATAATAAAATTTTATGTGTTTAAGGTTTTAAATAAAATTATGAGCGAGTTAACATTTTTCGACAAAATGTCTGCACTCAATTAATTATACAATCAAAATAATCATACCTTGACCTTAGTCCGCCAAGTGGAATGTTTAAAAAATAAAACAATCAAACTGATAGGTTTTATCTTTACTTTGTTCTTTTAAGATTTGTAAGTACACACAGATTCGTTAACCTTTATGAAATCTTACACAACTGCCAAATGGCGTGAAGTATGCCGAATAATAAAATAAACCGATATAGACATCAGATGATCAGATGTTACGAACCGACCTTAGGCCACGAACTAAAAATTGACACAGATGGGAATGACTCGAATAAATTCATCAAGGTCACCCTTTTTCGTTTAAGA
>JAWWEM010050543.1:0-11236 GCA_035582935.1 Ormyrus thymus
ACACACACACACACACACACACACACACACACACACACACACACACACACACACACACACACACAAACACACACACATTTGCACACACGCACACACGAACATGCACACGCATGCGTACATATACAATCACACACAGATACTTATTTCATTGCTCTGCATTAAAGCTGACTGATACCTAAAGTACCGCACTTCAGACCTCTTGGAGCAAAAAGTATGCTTCAGCGAGAATTGTGACCATGAGAATTTTGGTTCAGGATTACACAAACAGCATTTCCTCCAAATTTCAAACAAATCCGCAGAGACCCCGCACCCACAAGGATTGTGCGGGGTCCTTTAAATTTGCGTCTTCCGGGTGCTAACTTCCAAATGCTTGCGTGCAGTTCTCCTTCGGGAATCACTCCCGCTATATTCAGCCTGTCTCGTTTCGCATTCGTGATGAAGTCTGACAAACTACTGTTGCTCGCGAGCCTGCTTCACGCACAAATGTCTACCACTTGCTAATCTCGTCATTTAGCACGTTCGCGTCGGTTCCAAAAAACTAACGGTCAAAACTTTCACGACACGGGTGGCCTCCTGATCACGCAAGAGAGTTTCAAGACGACAATCCAGGACGCGGCCCAGATAATCCGGAAGACGCTCAAAGGCAAATGGGCAGGCCTTTAAACCTTTATACTGCCGGCATTTTTACCTTGAAAATAAATATTTTTAAAAGGTAAAATTTATTTATATTAATATCTAATATGTCGAATGGAGTTCTCAAGGTCACGGGTGGCTCATATATGAGTCACGCCGGCAGTCTAAAGGTTAACAAGTATTCTTCAAATGCTGGAGAGATATTGGGAAAACTTCAAGACATTCCACGTTACTCTAGTTCAACGAGACCTTCCCAGAGACTATACTTACTTCAATGACCGCTTCTATGCTCAGGCCGGATAAAATACATCATCGTAAGAGGACAACTGTACGATACCGGCGCCAGTCTTCGCCCCGAACCACTGGCATGCAGCACACATGTATCTGATCAGCCTCGCGGGGCAACTCGTCTGCGGCGGATCATCATAACCACTCATTCTTGAGGATCCCAACTTCAGCAGCGTTGATGAGCTGCATTATCTCAAGACTTGCTTTGAAGGAGACGCCAAGTCCGCGCTCAATGATTTACAGATAATAATCGACAAGGAACCTTTGCGAGATGACCGCGATTTTCTTGAAACTGAAATATAATGTAGAAAACGGAAAAAAATCGAATTTTTCAATATTTTTCCAATACAGAAATTCCAAACTGCATTAAATTTAATTGAAATGAGTTTTTGTAAACATAAAATAAAAGTTGACGTGTTTCGAAGTTTTTGTCTGAAATTCGATTTTAGGGGTTATTCACCCTCAAATTCATATAATTCTATAGTTAGTGAAAATATGGTTTCTACGTACGATTGTCTTGAAATTTAAATTTGAAGTAGGAGATAAAAGAAATACATATTTTTATGGGCGGAAAAACGTTCTTAAAGGCGTTAAAACAACCCTACAGATTCTTCCCTGAAATCTTTTTTTTTATATTTCATCAACTAATTTGAATATTGATGAAATCCCAACACCAGATAATTTGTCATGAAAAAGCTAATCTTTCACCATTTGTTTCACCTTGAGGGGTTGCATCCCCTAAGTTTTATAACAGAAAAAATCGAATTTTTCAACAAATTTCCAATACAAAAATTCCAAATTATATTAAATTTAATTAAAATGATTTTTTATAAAGAAAATAAGACATTAAAGTTGTCTTTTTTTAGTAGTTTTCGCCAAAAATTGGATTTTACTACGATTTTTACAAGTTAAAAGTAACATTGAATTCCTTGTATTATTTTGTCCATTTCAACTTTATGCAATTCATGTCTTTATTTATTATTTAAAAACAATAAAATGCATTCTAATAATCCAATAAACAATATTAATCTTCCGCTGGAAACATTCCAAGCAAAAAACGTAAAACACACTTCTGTTAATAACGCAAAGCATAAATTAAAATAAAATATCGAAAAAATCTGATGAATGTTACTAATACCTTTAATAATTTAGAAATTACATAAAATAATACGCTAAAATTTCGAAAATAATGTGAAAAATTTGAAACGATGACTATTGTAGATAATCTGTGGTACAAAAACTATAATGATTGTGATAAATCTTGTGAAAAACGAAGGAAAATTAATTGTAAGACATGGATAGAAAAACATGCAGTTTATTACTGGAAATCTGGCAATAACAAACATTGACGTCTCAATACTGTTAGCCATAGGTATGAAAGAGTATTGTTATAAAGAAAAAATTAATAAAGTTAAATCTAATATAAATTATTTGAATGTATATATGATATTCGTACAATAAATAAGATATCATTGAGTGTTAATCAGAGAATGATTTATTTCTTTTTATTGCTGGTGATATCAGACAACTGCGCAATTTTATGAATTGCCAGTAAACATTGTATTTTTAGTCATCAGTACTGCAGGCGTCGGCTCTAGATATTCATGAGCGCCCATTTATTATTTATCTACTTTATTTTATTAATTCAATAAATTATGAACTTTTGATTATTTAACAAAACATATGTGAATCGGGATAAGTACAATACAATTTGGTGCAAAAAGTAAAGTACTTATCAGATCAGACAAATTAGCTGAGATACAGTATTTAATACTAATCAATAGATATTCAATTGAATTGTAAAACAGATATTACTCACGAAATTATTATAATTATTTTAACTATGGTGAAATGTGGAAATCCATGAAACTTTTCACTTTTGGGGAAACAAATCCAGTGGCACGGTAGTGCCGCAGAGGCGAGTTTGAGAAGCAGACGACGCGGCACCCGTACCACTATTTACTTCTAATTTGATGTTCGCATTTTTGATTATCAAAAAAATGATGCTTAGTAATATTGTTCCTAAGCTATTTTTGGCATATCAGCATATTTATAGCTAAACTATGATTTTCATCAAAAATATCGGTAAAAAAGCTATTCAAGTCGAAATAAACTAGAGCGTGATTCGTAACTGCTCAAAATCACGTTATATTATTCTTCTCCTCCAGCCCGATTAGGACCCTGAAGTTTGCCACGCATAAGCTTTTGCTTTCCCAGGATACCGTGAAGTTAGCTAGACAGTAGACCTACTGATATTTATAATATCGTATTTTCCTCGCGCGCATTTGAATCAGACACCGGTATTTAAATATTTATTTATAAAAATATCGTGATTTATTAAAAATGAATATTTCTTTGCAATTAATACACGATAACTTTATTTGAAAGAATAATTTCGTTAAACATTGTAGCATTCCAAAATGAATTTTATCACTTAAAGGGCATCGAAAAATTCTTTTTTGTTTCGTATAAGACAATTTTATTGTATTATCTTGTAAACGATATCTCGTCGCCCTGAAGGTGTTCTGGGACCTATGACATCGTCTACAGGACTAACTTTTGATTTTCTGCACATTGACCGTGTAACGCAAATTCTTGCATTTGCTGAAATTACTTTCTGTTAAAAAAAGTAAAATATTAATTGTTCAAAATGCTACTTCTTTCTTGAGTATTTTATTTTATTTAAAAAATGTTTGGCTTTATCAAAGTAGAAAATTGGAATGAAAGCTAGTTCTAAAAACTTATGATTTGTAGGAGGCCGGAGGAAGCCTAGGCGTTTCGCCTCAGGGTTGTCCACCAAGACTCGTCAGTGGGGCTGACGATGGACCACCCTTGCCCCATATGCCATGAGTACCCCCTGAGCCCGGATACATATATCCAATTGCCTCGACCAGTCAGCTAGCAAGCGGGACAAACCCCGCGCTACGCCACCTAGCGATCAGTCGGGCGGGCACCCAAAGGCGCCCGGGCTCATCCCACTCCCCAAGGCCTTCCTCCAACACTCCCACCATAAATTACCTACAGATTTATGAAATATCTGTAAATTCAAATGAAAAATTTAGTAAACAAAAAAGGATGCTCGGTAACAGGTTCTATCAATATTTTCTAAAATTGTACTAAAATTCTTAAACCTTTGAAAAAACATGTTTTTAAAAAATCTCCGTAAAAAAAATTAACTTTTAACCAAAGCAATGGTTAGCTGAGTTTGATGTATACCGCATTATCATTGATGGCAATCATATAGTAAATATAGTTTAAATATATAAATATTTCAATAACAGCAACTGTAAAATATATTCAAAATATATTAGTAGATAAATAATCTTACAGCGAAATCACAGGTTAAAAAAGTAATGAAATCAAAGTAAAACAGTCAAGTTTTAAATTCATAAATATTTTGATAACCAAAATAACAACTGTGACAGTACAGATTGGCACGGGTCAATCTGGCTGTCACTTCGACTCCTTATAGCCCTCTGGATCCTGGAGATCGCATCCAGGACCCAGGTGGTGCCTACCCGACCACACGCATGCCCACCTGACACTTGTAAATTCTTGAAACATTTCCTAATTCTGTTAGGAATTCCTCGTGATCCTTGGAGAGGCGTCTCAACTAGTGGTACTCCTTTAACGTACCTGTAAATGCCAAGAGATCAGTAAGTGGCAATAGATTAGGGAGTAGCGCAGTTGATTTAATAAGCTGTTGGGCGCTACTCAAAGGTCACTGCAGAAAACTACAGAAGAAAACGACAGAGAAAACTACAGAGGATAACGTATGAAGAAACAGATTATACAGATCCTCACTTAGGCTTGAAGGCTTGAAGCAGCATCACATCTGTAAAGTCAAGAGGAATTAGTCTACTGAATTGCATGGTAAAAGAGAGAGAGAGAGAGAGAGAGCATCACTCTGCCATAGCAAGAGTATGCTTCTCAAATACAGGATGTAAACATAAGATTGAGGTTAGGATTGCATGTTAAAGGAAGACCATTATAAATTCAACTACTACTACAGAATCACAATACTACAAGAACATAATGTACAGCACAAATTAATAGAAAGCTTACAGATGGCGATTTACTTGGCTACAGCGAATGGAAGAAACTGGAGAAACCGACACGCAGCAGTCATCGCACTTACAAGTCGTCGCTCCGCTTTTTCCAGCCTGAACTACAGCCTCGTACTACATTACCTGAAACAAAAAGAGAGGAGGAGACGAACTGTTATTATTTCGACAATCAGGAAAAAGGAACGAATATAATCTCTTACCTGGCAGCTACAGCTCCGCAACTGCAACCGAGCAAACACTTGGTATTGGGAAGCCAGCGCTTTCGGCTATAACCTAGCCTCACCGTAACACCGAGTGGTACGCTATAGATCGATGGCTCGATCTATACCTCGCGCGACCAGTGCGCCTGGATTCCCCACGGATTCGAATAAGCGATCGGTCGCAAAGTGGTTTAGCTTCGCGGACATAATTTGCTAACGCGGCAATTTGGTTTTATTTCTCTCGTCGAGCAGAATTGGCCTAATTGTAAGTGGTGTTGCAAGACGCAGTTAGTGATTATTTCATTGGTTTTGGGCTCGGATATTCAATCCGATAAATTTTGGCTTTACTGCGATCGCGAGGTGTGGTGCTCGCGCTGTGCGCAATCTTAGTCTTTTGGATGTCGCGTTTTTCCTCGCAGCTGGGCTCCTGATTTCCACTTTTCCTTTACAGTTTCCCTTCCTGCAGATTCCCTCTACTTCCCCATTCCCTTGTGACCGACTTTTGTCAATCCCGAAAAATCATCACACAACTTATATCCAAAATGACCTATTCTACATTCATGCATGTCAATGACATACTTTACTTAACTATTTTACACTACATATACAATGATTTGCTATATTCCTAACAAACTAATTTTTACGAAAGAAATTTTGTTGACTTAAGTACTATATTGATCAATTGCAAATAAGTCTCATGATACTTACCAGGCCCGTTTTATTTTGTTCATGGTGTTGACTAACTTGATCATGGTGTTAACTAACGTGATATTTTTCATAAAATGATATAATTAATATATACACAGTGATTCATAAGTATCGTATTTTCTTGGACATCCAAGTAAAAGGGATTTTTCTAAGATTTTTGGCGCAAAAAAAAATTTTTTATTAAGCGGTTTTTGAAACTAGCCCTCATTAAAGTCAGCGAATCAGATACGCGTTCGACACATCATTATCGCATCGGCACCAAAATGCAGGTAAAATGCACCGGTGAGAGATGGCGTTTCACATTCGAAGTTTTAAAACCCATGGAGGTACCCGCTGAAGAGCTGCTAAGTTGAGACTCAGATCCGAGGCCCATGCAACCTGTACTTTAAAGTTCCACAAAATAAATCGACACCTAGACTCCGAAAACTCCGGAGCGTACATCCTATGTACCATCATCGGCGAACTGGTGCTTTAAGATAATCGCTACAAGCTAAATTGACACCTAGACCCCGAAAACTCTGAAGCCCGCTAGCTAGACATTATCATCGGCGAGCATGTACCCTCAGATAGCGTTCCCAAGCTAAATCGATACCTGGACCTCGAAAACTTCATAACGCACCACCTTGATATCATTTCCAGTGACGTGGCACTTGGAGATATTCGATTTAAGCTAAATTGGCACCTAGGCCTCGAAAACTACGAGGCGCGCCACGGGGTCATCATCATCGGCCAGCAAATGCCTTCAGATAACGTCCGCAAGCTGAATCAACACCTAGACCACAAAAACTCCGGAAAATAGGATCACTTTCTTGGCCCTTTTCATTTTTGAGAACTGTTAAGAAAGTCTCCGAGCGTTTACATATCGAGTTCGATCCCCGATGCCTTCTGCATATTTTTTCAATGCGCATTCATTTTCAGCCTCAACATATTACGCGTTATAATAATCATTATTATTATTTTTATTAATTAGTAAATTTCATAATCATAATAAGATTAAACAGCTCTACATCGAATCTTTAGCGAGTTTTAAAACTTCGAATGTGAAACGTCATCTCTCACCGGTGCTTTTGACCTGCATTTTGGTGCCGAGGCGATAATGATTTGTTTTATTCGCTAACCCTTCTTTGCCATAACCGTGGGAAAAGAAATCGAGCACATCGAACGCGCATCTGATTGGCTGACTTTAATGAGGTCTAGTTTCAAAATCGCTTGATAAAATTTTTTTTTTTGCACCAAAAATCTTAGAACAATCCCTTTTACTTGGGTGTCCAAGAAAATACGATACTTATGAATCACCGTGTGTATATATATATATTCAAATGAGATGTGTAAAAAATTGTTCTTCATTAAAAAAATAACATTAAATATGATTTCTTTATATTCTGAAATACTATAAAAAAATGTTAACAACAATAGAACATCATATAAATAATAAATATAAATGATCAATGAATAAATATTAATGAATGTTTAGATAAATATGAAAATTATAAGTCACAAAAAATGCATTAATTTTGAAAATAAAAATGGATGTCAAAACAATAAATTTATACATCATTTCTAATATATTGTATTTTGCATAAAGACTTTTTATAAATATTTAGCATAATTAAGATATAAAAAAAACAATTTATTTGTCCATCTTCTAACAAAATGAAACGGGCCTGACAAGTTACATAATAAGTATCATGAGAATTATTTGCAATTGATCAATGTAGTACTTAAGTCAACATAATTTTTTTCGTTAAAATTATTGTGTTAGGAATATAACAAAACATCGTATATGTAGTGTAAAATAGATAAGTAAAGTATGTGATTGACATGTATGAGTGTAGAATAGGTCATTTGTGTTGTCACGAAACGCGTGACCTTCGCGGATAATCCCCGTTTTAGCCTGTGCCAGTGTACAATAGCTGGGATGGGGCGCAAGGTGATTTTCAATTCGTAAAGGAGGTAACCGGCCTCCCGCGTCGCGAAGGCTGAAACACATGCCGATAGATCGGTTAGTCCGATCTGTCTTTACGGTTTCCTGCCTTATCCCCCCTCCCGACGTTCGGGGAGAATTTATAAGTTTTGCCTTTAAGCTGGACCTGTTAGGTCACTTGACTTCTTCGTAGTGTATATACTGGGATAGCGAGACAACTCGGGGGATGGGATAGCCGCCACCCAGCCACCGGGAGGAGGGGGAGGGGGAGGGAAGGGTGGATAGAGACTAGCCACCGGCATGGAGAGGGGAAGGGAAGGGGGATAGCCGCCACCCACCCACCGGTAGGGTGTGGGGGAGGGGTGATAGAGACCAGCTACCTACAGGGAGGGGGTGGGAAGGCGGATAGCCGCTAGCCACCCATTGGGAGGGGAGGAGAGAAAGTGAGGCCCAAGTGTCGAGCAATGGGGCCACCCATTCGGGGGGCATGTGCGGGGATTAAAATTCCGTGGTGGGCCCGGCCGTGTGGGGGAAAAAGATGAAAGTTAGATTGGAACTCGGATTAGCAGGTGAGAGATGGCCTATTATACGTTACCGCGGAGTCTTTTCTAAATTTCGACTCCGGGGTATAAATTTTAATGAAAGAATAATTATCAAAAAATTTTTATAGCTAATTTATTTTATAATTAAAATGTATAACAAATATGTATGCTCTATTTGTACGAGTATTTATTTTCTTAGAATCCATTATTTGCTTTCCACGATGATGACGACGATGACGACGACGACGAATGTAAATTTGTATATCCTTTTTTCGTCTGGTTTCCACAATTGCTTTTGGAGAATCCATTATTCGATTTTGGTGGAGTCTTTTGAATAAGATTTGTTTTACTCTCGCTTTTCTGCGAGCTCTTGGAAAATTTGCTCGGAGAATTACCCATTTTTAAAAAGTATGTACTCTACGACGTTTCGAGGAGAAATAAGCAGCTGTACGAATGCGGAATGCTTTTAAAGGAAAAAATTTTAATGTAGGGAAAAAAGGTTAGGTTGCCGAGATTCACAAAACTATTGCACGTTGCCGCGGAGAGTACTTTAAATTTCGACTCCGGGGTGGACATGTGAGAGGTTAATTAATTAATAAAACTTTATATTTTTAATTAAATTTTATTTTACCATTACATAGATACATTTTTTCAAGCCTTATTTATTACATCGTTTAAATATTTAACAATTATATTTTATTTTTTTTTTCGTTTCTTTCCGATTCTTGGAGGGACGTTTTTAAAATATTTTTCATTACCGAAATGCACTTCTAGCAGTGTGTAGGGGTCGAACTCGCCTTCCAGAGATAAGAGCTACTGATTTATTTTCATCCGCCAGACAGCATGTTCGACGTTGGCCTGCAACGCTGACGCCATCATCGCGGAGGAGAATATATGTAAGCTGAAAAAATTGTAAGAATTATTATTAAGTTTCAAAATTTGTATTACAATTAATGTAAATTTATATAAGATTTCAAAAAAAAAATATTCTGAAATTTAATACACATTTACATTAATTATAATCCGTTTTAATATTTATAATAAAAATGCAGTATTTACTACGCCGATATTCTTATTTGTAGATCTACTAGTTGTCCTAGTAGAAACAGGGCGAACTCCCTCGTTGGCGGCGTGGTAAATATTTCCTTTAACGGCTTCGGAAGCGGGCAGATGGCTTCAAAAAATGCCTCCTTTTCCAGCGAGAGGGGTTCCACTTTTAAGATTTCTCTATTCATATGAATCAGCTGGACCCCGTAGGATAGAGAAATCTTCTTCGCTGGTGTGAAGGGCCAGCGGCACTGTCTGTCTCGTTCACGCACGCTCCTATCTGTCTGACGACCATTGACGCGGCCATCAACTTTGCGTGAGCATTCATTTTCTCAACGAAGGAAACGGCATTAATCGCTACAATTATTCGAGAGGCTGCTTTCGATTTGACACCTGATTTATCGGCCCACTGTGCCACGCATTGGGATCTCGTGCGCTCAGCTGGCATTCGCGTTGAGATAGGATTCGAACAAGCGGTTACATCTACTATAAATTGTATTACTTACGCTGAATACGATAACGTGTTAGAGATCGATTTCAGCAGACAAATTATAACGGATTATAGCGCCTAAATTATTACGCGGAGGGGGAAAGGCATGTATGAGTCGAGGAAGAAGGCTTCGCAAAATTAGTCCGTTCTTCGCCGGCAAAGCAGCAGCAGCAGCAGCAGCAGTGCGCGTAAAAAAAGGAAAAATGGATTTCATCATCGATATACACGGCTTCCGCGATTCAAACAAAAGGTTTTTACCGAAAGAGCTGGCGATAATATCACTGCAAGATCGTCTAATAGATCATTGGATTATACATGCACCTTGCAATTTTAGGGAGCTACCCGAAGACGTGCGACAGACTAATAATAGCCCCACAAAAAAAAAATTTGAAAGTCCCAAAAACTTGACTATGGTAGTTATATGTTTTTGCGGTCGCTGATTCCGAATCCGGGATCAGTTTAATCCCATCAGATCTTTGTCAAGGTCACTTCAAAGTCAAATATACAAAATTAGCGGTAACGAAGGTTTAACCAGTACATACATATGTTTACGAGGTCGCTGAATCCGAATCTGTGGTCCGTTTGACCCCATCACCTCAGGGACAAGGTCATATCAAGGCCAAATATACAAAATTAGCGGTAACCAAGGTTTAACCAGTAAATACATATATTTTTGAGGTCGCTGAATCCGAATCCGTGATCCGTTTGACCCCACACCTCAGGGTCAATGTCAGGTCCTGAGCCCTAAACTGTAAGCCCTTAAACCCTATACCTTTAAACCCTAGATCCTGAAACCCTTAAACCGAAAACCTTTAAACCCTAGACCCTTAAACTCTGAACCCGTAAACCCTAAACCCTTAAACCCTAAACCCTTAAACCCTAAACCCTTAAACCCTAGATCCTTAACCCCTAAACCCGAAACCTTTAAAGCAAAAACCTTTAAACCCTAGACCCTTAAACTCTAAACCCTTAAACTCTAAACCCTTAAACCGAATCAATGATAGTGGGGATGGAGATTTCAAAAGCGTGCTAGAAGAGACTCAAAGCAACGATGAACACGAAACAATTAATGCGAGCCATTGAAGGGCTGAAAGCCGACACAGTTGGCATGTATGCTGCCGATCGGATTCCGAGAAAATTAAGTCTACCTGCTGCTATAGTTTCAAATATTGACACTTCGGATAAGTCTGGCTCGCATTGGGTTGCTATTTACATAGACAAAAATGGATACGGCGTCTACTTTGACTGTTACGGATGCCACCCGTTCTCTCAGTATCATCTCGATAGACTCAAACATAATTGTAAGCGATATCAGTGGAATAAGAAAAAATTACAAA
>JAWWEM010050544.1:0-11231 GCA_035582935.1 Ormyrus thymus
GAAATTGATTTTTCATCTATAGAATATGTTTTTAAATTATTTAAAAGGATATCACATATTTTGAGAATTTAAAATAAATGTATGGGTATGAAATAAATTTTAATATATCGTACTTTAATATATTAATTAGAAAAATAAATTTGTTTTGCTGAATTTTCGTAGTTTAAACGTTAAAGGTGTGATTCATTTAGCATCACGATGTGAACACGTTGGTACCCCAAAAAAGTGGAACTACAAGTTTTCGTCACTGCAGTTTGTTATTCTTATAATCTTGTATTTTTCGAAGAATATAATGTAGTTTTAAAAATGTTAACGTCATTGTGAATACATAAAAAAATTTTCTTTTAAATTAAATAAATTTAATGTGCAGTTGCCCAAATGACGGAATAGGTATAACTGTTTATACAAATTTCATGAAAATGAATTCTGTTTTATCAAAGGATCTTACTATTTACATACTTTACTAATAAATCATTTTACCTAATTCTATATAACTATTCTGCATAACTAGACATGACCTATTGTTTTAAAAGTGAGAACAACCACAAGTATTTCAGAAGGTGTGTCAACAAAATGTAGATTTTCAGAATTTATACGAGGAATTCGCTTGTAGTTCGCCGGTTGATAAGTAGAGTCTTATATTTCTCCATGTGATGTCTCATTTGCATTAGTCGCGTGAGATGATTATTGGCGTGTTTCGCCTTGGCAGACTCTAAGGTTTTTCCCCATCCGTACGTGGTCAAAGTCTCGTGATTCTGGTTAAGTTCAGGAATGTCCGATTTCCTGATACTGTTGACTAATCGATAGCTTTGTTGACCACTGGAAATTGAAGGTGTGTACTAAATTTTAAGACTGTTCAAAAATTTATGGTCCTTTCGATCTTATAAATCTCGGATACTTTTAGAGGTTGGTGAATCCATAGATCTTCCAATCGATTATTTTAAGAAATATTTCGTCTGATTCTGCCTATCTTTGGAACATTGGAATTAATGTATCTTGAATTAGATTTTATCAGAAAAGCTTCTGAATAATATTCGAAATTTGAATTTTCAATGTTATTCCTTTAGATGACATTTTCATGTCTATCGCAGAAATTATAATGACAATGATAAGATAAGAAAAAGTAACTCTCAGATTAAGTTACTTTGCATGTCCTGATATTGGCCTTTTTCATCTTATTTTTAAAATACAACTTTCTTAATATTAATAACCTTTTCATTGTGAATAAGTCATAATTATTTATGGTATTTCATATTATTCATCTTAATAATTTTTTCTACTTATTTCTTTTTAATCCCTTGGCTAACTTTGATGGTGATTTGATGCGAGTGAAATTTAAACAAATCATTTATAATAGATATAAAATATTTTTGAGACTGAAGGTAGATACTATTAAAGAATTTTCAGAATATTGCGCATTAATATTTTTAACACATTTCAGTAATCAATCAATACACTTTGGAAAAGTGCTTTTAATAATATTTCTCTCGAGCATGATGGAATGTTCAAGAAATTAAAATAAAAATTTGTTTAAAATTTCCTCTCCGAGTATCAACCTCTTTGTTCTCTCGAAAGAAATCGACATACATCGATAAATAAGCCCAACATAGCAACAATCCAAGAAAGTTCTAGTCCACTCTTCGGTCATTTTCTCTGGCTTCGTCACGGTTGGAAATTTCCAAAATCCACAGTAATCTTATGCGGACAATCGAGTAATCATACTCCTACAATTGACGTTTCTGACACACCGTTACATCCCGCCGTAACATCTTCATCATTGCGTCAGTGGCGATTTGACGTAACGAATGTCGGTGCCAACTTATATATGCATTGGAGCTTGCACGCTGTTCTCGCCGCCGCGGTTAAATGCGAGATACGACTCTGGATGCGCGTCTTTCTTGTTCGACTATTTACGCTGCCTCATGTCCAGCAAATTGAAATATTGTATTTTCTTTTTTCAGTAAAGCAAAGTGACAAATTGAAACTTTTTCTATGGTTCTGATCATTTCATTAGTCAGTCCTGGAAACATTTTATTTGCTTCAATAGATACTTGTCTCGAGGGAGCTTATGAATATGTAAGCCAAAAACGCGGGGAATAACACATTCTGACGTAAAATTCTGAAATTCCAGACTATTTTCTATTTAGTTTTTATGAAAAAAGATGAGGCATCCAAAGTTTTGTTTACAAAAGTCATAATTAGAGTAAAATTTCTTGTTTTGGCGATTATCTGTTTATTGAGTTATAATAATTTGCTTTATATGTATTTTCCTGAAATAGCATTTATACATATTTATTTCGTTATACAGGGTGATTAATTAAATTTGACATTAATAAAATAAACATTTTTTTATTAATATTATTTTTAATTTGAAATGTTAGTAAGTGAAACGTATCAATATAAGTCAGACAAATCTTATGATTTGTTAGACGGATTGCTAGACTGATAAAAAATTATTTATTAAAAATGTGTCGACATTATTTTTTGCATAAAATCACATTTACATTAACATTTATACCTACATTTGAATTTAAAAAAAAGGCGGCAAAATTTTATTTAATAATAAAATCTTATTAAGGTGGTTGGAACGCGGCAGTCACTGCCAAAAGTTTCAAAGAATAACCAATAACAGAAAAGCTATTGGAAAAATTGTTAATTGCGTAAAAAATAGTTTGTAAGCATTGTTAATCTCAGAAAAAAAAGATTTATTAACATATTTATTTATTTAGTTGCCGCTACTTCACTCTCTCCCCCCACCATTTGCTGATTTCGCACGTCTCGGAGTCAATATGCCGTGAAAAAAAAACTTTGTAACGCAATATTTCGGAAATTTCTCGGGCAAAAGTTTTGATTTCGATTTGTAATCGTTTGTTATACTTCTAAGAATAATGTGTTAATTTTCTGTAAAGCTTGTATTGACCGTTTTCTGTGACGAAACGATAAAAAAATTTTTATGGCACCTTCCTCGATAAAGGACTGCGTAAAACGTATCAATTTTAAACATTTATATTTCCAGTTCTTTTCGGGGAAATTGGCTGAAATTTGAATAGTACATAATAATGTTGCCGAAAAGCCAGGGTTAAATTTTTATAGACATTGTATTGAAGATGAAAAGCGTTCCAACCACCTTAAACAAAATTTATGAGTCTAAAAAATTTCATAATTTTTTTTAGTATCATAAAAGAACTTTGAATAAATTACTATTTCTACGAAATTTTGGAATTTCTCATTTTGATCTTTTCTTTTACACATGAGGTTGTTTTTGTAAACTTATAAAGTATATTGCAGAAATTCATTTAAGTTCAAAAAAGGCTCTCTTGACTTGAGATGACACTGCATTTTCTCACGTTGGTGCATGATATTTTTTGTTTGCATAAATTTCGAGAGTTTGACGAATGGTATCAATCAGAATACAAATCGTATTATAATTTTAAATCTTACAACTCAAAGAGAACCAATTATTTATAATATATAAATATTGAAATTTTTATCGAGATTCATTGAAACATTTTCATTTAGTCATTGATGCGATGCAGAAGTTTGTATCTAGAAAATTACCTGGAGGTAAATCGAATGATACTTTCTCGCCATTCTAGAAAAAAATATTGTAATTTTGCGTTTCTTTCTTGGATAGTAGCAGCAAAAAATTTGCGTTGAGTGGCTTAATATCGAATTAGAAAAACCAGCTAAGTCTTTACTCTGCGAACGTCAAGGAATAGCTAATAAGCAAGAAAGAAATAAATGCGACAACAGATCATTTCTTATTTTTTCATCCCTACGCACCGTAAGCGTCAGTGATTTGAATATTAATTTCATTAGCTTCATCTTAACGCAAATCTAATTCAAAATCCCAGTACCTGAATGCGTAATTTACTAGAAAGACTTTTAGAAAAATACGTTACACGAGAACTAAAGATCGAATACATCATTTTCAAACGCGAATCTTGCACAACTTCATTTTCGTACACGCACTGCCGACCGCAATCGTAAGATCTTACCATATCCCTAACGTACAAGTACTTTGATTCCCACAATCCCCGAATTCCCTTCCCGCGTCGGCTCCGTCCTTCTCAATCCCGCGCCAGCAACATTCTCCAGCCGCACTTTGGCGACTCCCAAAAGTCCCAGCCCACTCCCGAGCCCTTCCACGCGCCGGCAGGCGGACAGGCAGGGCCCGAAAAAGGTCATGCACACCTGCGTACGTGATCGCGAAGCCGTCTCTCCGCTTCGGCTCCGCTTTGCGCTCCTCTTCGTCTTCTTCCTCGATCGTCGATGACTTTTTTCCCCGCTCATCGCGCTCGCGACTCGCCGGTTCGCCTCCGATGACGCGCTATCGCAAGGATCCACGGACCGCTCGGAAGCTATAAGCGAAGCCGTCGCGGCCTGCGCGGCTCCATTTTTGAGAAGCGCCTCAAGCGCGACGCTTCGATACACATATCCGAGTATCCGCTCGTCTCTCGGCGCAATATCCCTCGCGTAATACACGCAATCCGGGCCGAAGCCCGTCGGTGCGCATAACGAGGAGAAAGTCAAGTTCGCGCGGAATTTTCGAAAGAAGCGCGGAACAGCTGATTTCGCGGCCGCGATAAGGCGGCTCGGGAACTGTGGTTGGGAGCAAATAAATAAACAGTGCCCCGGGACAGCGACAGGAGTGAGTTGAACCGGAAAGGGACGTGATTATTGCGCGAATTCGTGAAAGTGTGCTTATTATGTACGACTGTACGTTTATGAATTGCAGTGTGTCGCGTGCGCGTCGTTCTTAGTTGCTGATCCTGCCTGCTGCTGCTGCCACTGCCACTGGCCGAGAAAGGAAGTAAGAAGGGAGAGTTTCGCGGAGATTTCGATCTGCGACGGACAGAAAGAAAGTAAGTGAGGCAAGTCTTTGTTTCTGGCGCTTTTTAATTGTTCTTGCGATAGGGACGAGTTTTATGGGCCGTTACGCGAAGCGGTTTAGCCGACAAACTGGATGTATATGAAATTCGAATCTCGCGCGGATTAAGTAAGACCTTTCCGAAAGAAATGCGTTTTCTTTTGTGGAATTTTCGGGAACTATTGAAATTTGTGCGCAAGGAGTGAAATGTTAGAATGGACTAAACGTTTTATTAAAAATTGTAATATGAATTATAGGGGTGCAAGGGCAGATATTTTAAGCTGAATACTACTTGTTATTTCGATGAAAAATTTAATTATACGTTTTCTCTAATCTCATATGGTTACGTATGAACGTTAATTAAAGTATCAAAAAAGTGCTTCTGAGAAAATAAAAACTTGTTAAATCGTAGATATTTCAAATTAACATTTTAAAATTTAGTTTTTGCAATATAAAAAGATGACATGGAAAGATAGTTTTTCAGAACTAATAAGGAAGGCGCTAAATTTCTTTTTTTCATTCGAGCTTTGTCGCGAGTAAAAAGTTTATGACAGTTTTTTAACTTAAAGAAGATTACGAATTATACAAGTCATTACGAGTATTTCGAACCGTTAAAAATATTCGTAATCTTTCAAACTTTCTTTTACACTGAATGCCGAACATTTATGAAACTGCTATTATTTACGAAACAATAAAAATAATACATTTCATTATAATTTTAACGAAATGTGAAGTATCTGATTTTTGGACTAGTTTGAACGCACGAACTTACTCTACGTAACTACAAGTTAATGCGCTGACCGCGAAGCACCTCTTCGCGCAACATCGTGCTGCGTATATAGAAGGCGAATGCGTAGTTTTCTTTTTTTTTCACAAATGTGTGAAATTTCAAAAGAAACTGACCTAAATATGAAGGAAATAGCTGAAGGAAAGCTTATAAAGAATTTCAACGGGGATAAGCAATCATTCATAATGTAAGTAGAAGATGCAGGCTGTGTTTAGTAAGACAGGTGATATTGCTCGTGAGTTGAAACTGCATTAATGTATGAAAGCCGCTACGTACATTTGTTTATTTTTAGTTCCAAACGAAAGTAGCTAACGTCATCTTAAAAATTTAAAAATTGCCCTACTCATCTTTCTCAAATCAATTCCATCAATTCCAGGCCTTACCCTCGGCCTACCTTCGTTTCGAAACCTCGAAAACAACAAAAAAAAAAAAAGCGCGTAAATTACAAAGTTGCGCTCACAAAGTTGCCTACAACCCCGCATAATGCAACCTTATTGTCGCAGAGTGGAATACGGAACGCGCACGTTCCATCCGCCGATTGAAGAAACGAAACAGTCGTTCGGAAAAAGCGCGCATCGCCGATGTGATCCAATCCCTCGCGGCGGCAATTAAAGCACCGCGCGAGCTCCCGCGCGCGCACGTCCGAGTCCCGTCTGGCTTCCCCGCTTCTTTTCTCCCTCCCGCCCTTTTTTCATCGCTCCTGAGGCACACGCGCACAACGACGCACGTCGACGGGCAGCGCAATCCGCGGACTGGAAAATTTCCGATCGAGCGCGATGTTGCTCGGCCGCGGAGGTGCACAAGCTCACAGACGGATAGCGGCGGCGTGTATCATTACGAGTTAAGGTGGTCGCATTATTACGGTAAGACAATAATTGGCCGAGCGGACGGAAGTTTCACAAGCGAGCAAGAAGGCATGCGAAATAATTGGTCTGTGGACTTTCCCGCCCCGAAATATGCTGATTTCTATAGCCGACCGGGAACCGAAGCTTCCTCCTTGCAAACGGAGATGCAATGCTTCTTGGGGGGGGGGGGGGAACTTCATGCTTCGGCGGGTGCTTTGAGGATGTGTTAAATATTTATCTATTGCTGATTACTCTTATTTAAACACAAAAAGAAATTACTTTGTATTCAGGAACGAAAATTGGGAAAAAAAGCTTCTTAAATTATATAACAATACTTAAATTTTTATTTACTTTCCATTAAGGCATTTGTAATCTTGATCGAAGTGTAATATCGCACCTTAATTCATTTCAAATAAACTCCTGTCGCGTTAAGCAATTGGTTTATCGCGTACAAGTGGAGTGTTACTTTGTTTTTGCGTATTTACGACACCTTTAACGTCATTACAACTGAATGCAAATCGATCCTACGAATTGTCGTTTAAGAGACCGTTTTTTTCTTACCATCTTGCTTTCATAAACAAAATGTCAATTATTTTAATTTATAGTTCAAGAGTCTAACAATCCTATTTTATTTGCTGCGTTAAATAATAATAGCAGTGATAAAACTAATTATAAGAATGTTTTTAAAAAAATTTTTTCTATTATATTACATTTCTAACAATATTACAATTGTTTAAATACGATCAAATAAATTAATGCTCATAATAAGCACAAACAACCAAAGTCTTTTATGTAATATTCAAATCAGTCTTTCTAAAAATACAATTTTCAAATCTTGATAATTATAAACTTTTTACTTACTATGTTATCAAGATTATGTCTTGAAGTAACAAATAAATTCAACCCTGGATCTGATGCTTGACTGTAAATTAAACCACTTTTTCTTTCCCATAAAAAGGACATCTACTACAAATATGTAAAATAACTTTTTTTTATAAATGTACTCTTCAAGGCAGGTAAATATAAAAATGCTTTAATTAGTCGATGAAATTATATTGTACGCAATGAATTTCAAATATTCTAGGAAAAATTACTGCTCTTATCAAGGAACATTTATCATTATGCTAATGAATTCAGTTCATTTTAAGTTTGTCACATCATAGACGGTCAGTGCAGTTAATTGTTGAAGAAATCTACATGCATACAAAATTTTCCTTCTAATGACAAGAGTTTAAATCAAAAATCTGTGATAATATGTTTTTTTATTATTGCCAAAAGAATAGATTTATTTTCTAAACAGTATTTTGAGAACATTTTTTCTGTTTTTTATAACTTTGCTTAAGCAATTAATTTATAATTTGAAATCAACTAGACCATCAATTCATTAATTACAATTTCGTAAATTAAACATAAACATTCAGAAAATAAATTTCATAGATTTTCACAAGTCATCACTATTTACGTAAAGTTTGCATCTCAAGTATAAGAAAGTCATGAAACTTTAATATACCTGGCATCGCCAAATGTATTAAAGTTTAATCGAATTTTTAATTGAAGCGGCAAATTAACTTTTACATTTGTTTTTTCTAACTTATCGCTCTTTAATACAAAAAAGTGACAAAAACTAACTAAATATTTATTCAAAAGCTTTTTTAATATAAAAAACAGTTTTTCTACCCGAATCTATATTATCCTCGGGAAGCAAAAAATTTTCATTCCGCGCACAAAACCATCATCAACCACATAACCCACCGCCTCATTAGAAAGCTCCTCGCGTTTTCAAAACTAATCCATCGCGTGGCTCAATAAAGCTTCACGGAGACGCTCTCGGATCATCCACAAAGGCGCGCCTTGCAAAATCCAGCCCCGCGCGGAATTGCAATAAAAACGGCCGGATTTGCGAAAGCCGACCGAGGCGCGAACGGGAGAGAAAAACAATGCGCGAGCGAGGCTCGGTCGCGCCCCGCGAGAGACGATCGACGCGCGATCGACGCGGAGCGTGACGAGCGTAACCTTATAATAGCGCAGTTCGCATTAAGGTCAGCGAAACTTTCTTTTTTCCCCTTTGGTTTTTTTTTCGTTTCGCGGATGAAACGGGAAAAAAGAAGACTGCCGAAGCCACGTGCGGGACTGATTGACGACGATCTCGAGGAGACGGTTATCTTCATTTCTGGTTTTCGTCGCGGAAGAAGGCTGTTTTCATCCGGGTTCGGGGGTTATTTATTGCGTATTAACTGTTTCAGTCGGCAGGGATCTCAATTCTATAATTATACTTTGGGGAAAAGGAACGCTGTTTGCGTAAGTTATCGGCGCGTGATAGTTCGGCTGGGTTAGGAATGAATACCGAAGGAAGATGATTCAAAGAATCTTCGCTCTTTTTTATACGCGGTCCATGCAGTTTTATATTCTGAACTTTGATCCTTAAAATTGACGGTCGTCGCTTGTCACTGTAACCGCATTTGGTGAATCACAAAAGTATTGGGGTTGACTTATATATACTTTCGTATATTGTTTTAGGATCAAGTTTTTTTAATGTTACATCTGCTTGCGTACAGTTAATTTTATAAACAGATACAATAATCTTAGAACTAACGGGAATCACAATTTTTTATTTTTTGAAAATTACTGTTCAAACAGGCAGGGTATATCGAATAGCAAATATTTATTCCTACGAATTCATAAAGTTACATATTCAAATGCGATTGAAGAAATCTATTCAAGTCAAAATTTACGTAAGATTTTGATGTCAAAAAAAAAAAAAAAAAAATTACACGACAGGTAACAATTTCAATCAATCGACAGTAAAAAGCTCAATGGAAATTAAGATTCCCGACGGTTGAGAAATTCTAGCGTCTGAATGAGACACTGGACTTTAACCTACTTACATCGATCACAAGAATCACCGAACATTGGTAAATCCACCTCTTTAACAAAAAGAAAATCCACGCTTAATCAATCAAATTGCGCCACGTAAACTCATCGCGCGTAATTCACCGATGAAAAAAAAAAATCTATTCCCGAAAACTGCCTCCGACAAAAAAAAAAAAACAAAAAAAATGGAACGCCAAGGTCGAGTCCGGCGTCGAATTATCCGAGAAAGTGATTTCGCGGCCAAACATTGCGTCGCCGCGCGACTCTCGGGTCCAGCTGGAAAATCCGTAGAACTCGCGCCGGTCCGATTGGCCAACTCGCATACATATATATCGGCTCGCCTCTCCATTTTTCCAGCCTTGCACCAGCGCGACTTCGCCGCGCTGAATCTTTCGCAACAGGATGTTTGCAGACCTTGCAGCGGACTAATGCGAACCTACCACCGCGCGGCCGATACCTGCGTTTCTTTTTCGCGCGTATTGCGCGAATTTTTATACGCCGTCGGACTGGAGGTGTACGTACGAGCGAACGTTTCGACGATTACCCGAGAATTCAGCTGCACTCAATTATATTTTCCCACTCGCCTCGCGCGTCGTTTCGGAGAGAGGCCTTTTCCGAGCCGGGGTGCAGGTTAACGGCAGCGCAATTTCAGCGAGCGATGCTCAATTTTCCGTGCGACCGATTTGTATTTAGTTTTTGAGGAATTCATTCGGTTTTCGAGTCGGAGGCACGTGAGTTAGTCATCGTATAATTTTGCACTTTCGACTAGTTTTTAGATCCATAAATCCATTCATTTTATTACCCAGTTCATTGAAAAGTTTAAAATACGTCGACGTACTCCGTGACGTTTATTAGCGAGAAAAAACCCATTCCGTGCGAAACTGGAAGTCGTAAAGCATCCCAGCCCAGAAATCCACTCGTCGAGAGTTCCTCCCGGACGACGGAAGGAACGCACCGCCGACGAGGAGTCGCGAACGAACAAGCCGCGATTCAGCGCAATCGGCTCGCGCTTAACCTTAGGCCTTCGCTCGGCGAAGCTCCGTCCGGAATGAATGTCGATGCGACAAAAAATATCAGAGCGCGTCGGCCGCGTAATGAAGGGGCACCGCGGGCCGCCGCGATTGCCGCGGCGCGTTTTGCTCCAGTACGCGGTTCGTTTTGAGCGCTTAATTTTCCCGCGCACGAGAGGCTGACTTTCGCTGCGCGGCGGTAATTCTTGCGATTTTACCTTTAGTTCGCGAGTAAAGGCTTAGCTTCGTTCGTGGAAAAATGGTCGGTTCGTTCATTTTTTTTATTTTTTTTTTTTGGAGCGATGAGATATTCGCGTCGTTACGAGCTGATTGTTTGTAATATTTTGTGGTATATTTTAATAAAGAACGTAATTTTAGAACAAATCGTTGATAAAATGAATAAAACAATTATTATCGAATTCTTCATCTTTAGGACGATCATAAAAAGCTGACAATTAAAAAGGCATTTCACGATACAGAATCCTTAATATCCTGAGAAAAATCTTGTAATAAAATTTGCAAAATTTCTCTTATGTCTTAACTACTTTTACAATCGGCGATTCGCTAGACTGTTTAAAATAACATGCCCTTTAAAAAAACGTCGGTATGAACAACGGGTGATTATTGTGTCCTACTCCTTACCTCGAGTTTTTATACTTTTGTCTTCTGCATCAGCACGCGGCTGCGTATAAGGTTGCCGGTCATAAGATATATTGCCCAAGCTACTAAATATTATGCTAAAAATTATTAGGATATGACTCTGTCTTTTGGTATATACACGGAGAGAAATACCTGATTAAAAATTAGTATAGTCTATCGTAATCGAAGGACAAACTCGCACTATCCTG
>JAWWEM010050547.1:0-11228 GCA_035582935.1 Ormyrus thymus
CTCGTCGGCCGTAGTTACTTTTTACACGATTGAATAAACTTACGGACCGCGGGACCTCACTCTCTCTCTCTCTCTCTCGCGCGCGGAGCTTCTGCGGCGGGGCTTTTCAATTAAAAAAAAAAAAAAAAAATTCAATCGGTTGGGTCGCGGCGCGGGAAAAAAGATAATGCTCGCGAGAGGGTTTAGTTTTCGAGAAGATAATCGAAAAAGGCTCCTAAATAATTTATTGGCCTCAAAGCGGGTACATCCAATCTACTGCGAGTGAGTTTTTTTTATCGAGATCGCTATAAGGCAACAATATACTCGTAACGTTCAAGCTAAAGCTCTTCTCGCGCTCTATGTATAAAAGGGGGGAGAGCGGGGGCAGGCATACTGAAAAGTTTCCGCAGCTGATTACTTCTATAGCCCTGGGCGTAATCCGGTTCTCTTTTTTTCTTCTCCCAGCTTAATGGCCATTTTCTCGACTTCCCAATGGGGTAAGGAGGTCAATGTTTTAAGCATAAAAAGCTCTCTCCGCTTTACGTCCCAAACGGATCCCGGCGTGCCAGTTTTTGCGTGGCGGCGAGCTTTTCCGCCTTCGGTCGCCGGGCTCCTGACCTACACCCTTCGGGCATCCTTCCTTTGTATCACTTGCCTTGATCGATTTTCAACTAAAATTTTCTTGCACGCTTTGTTTTCTAACGAGACGCCCGGCCGAACGGCATGCGGCGCACTTTCGAAATTAAAGACGATATTGGCTTTAGTCGACTGCGATACGGCCAAAGTCGACTGAGACTTCAGTTTTTTACGAATGAGAAACTATTCCGTACAGTCGAAATTCAGCAAGTTAAACCGTCATAAACGAGCAGTTGAAAAATCGAAATTTTAATAACTTACTCCCCCACACCCTGCCGGAGAAAAATTTATCGCCTCTCGTTACTTTTAAGAATCCCAGCGTCTAGAATAAAAGCGAAAAAGGAGCCTCGAAGCCCCATCCAGCGCGCGCCGCGATCAAGCAGTCGACGAGTCATCAATAACGTTTAGCCCGCGCCGCGGAATATCTATCGCGCAACACCTGCGACCGGGGGGGGGCCGGCTGCGTAATCGATTCCGCAACAACCGCCTCGTCAACAGCGGCGCGGCGGCGCCTCCCCGCCCGCCGGACAAATAAAATCAAGCCGTCCGTGCTTATCCGGCCGGACTGGATTTCGGCCCCGTTTACAACCGCGAGCGAGGCTCCGGCCCGGAAGGAGGACGAGACAGACTGCGCGCGCGCGCGCCCCATTGTTCTGCCGCCGCCCGACGACAATAAGAACTGCCCGTCGCGGCCATTGTGCGGAGGGAATTCGAGGCCGGACAAAGGCCCAACTTTCGACTGGCACCGCCGGGGCGATTAGACTCGTCGCGCGGCAAGGAGCGACGTCGCTCGTGGCGAGGAGCGCGTTATTAATCGCCGCGTGCTCTGCCCGGCTCGAGTGGATAATCGCGTTACACCTTCGCGGATTAGTCGCCGGGAGGATGCGGACCGAAGGGGATTAAATTCGGCAGCGGGAACGGGTTATGAAGCGGAATTAGAAATTGGAAAAAAACGTTCCGCTCCATCGATTTTCTTGGGAACTTGGGGCGTTGACTCGGCCGTGTTCCGCGGCGCGCTTATGGCGCGCTGACACCTGAATGGATGGAGTTCTTCGTATGCTTTAGGGTTTATCGGGAGAAAAACACTCTGCGCGACGGGAGGGGTACACGCGGCCGGGGCAAGATAAATGGCTTGTAAATTAACTCTGTCCTCGCGGTTTTATTCCGACGAGCCGGGGAGCGGACAGCTTCAGGAAATTGGAGCGATTTCGCGCGAGCAGGTCGACGCGAGCGGAGCAGTTGCCTGATTACGTGCCGCTTAATGGAATGGTATATTTGTTTATCGCTTTTGGGGAGGGAGCAAGAAAGGCTGTCTCGGCAGGAAAGGATCGAGCCGAGTAATTACGCGAATTGATGGATTTACCTAAGAGTCTACGGTTTCTTCAGCTCATCAATTGTTATTTAATTAATTGTACTGCTTTGCGGCGACGACCGCTTTTCTTATTCAGCTTAAGTAATCGAACGGTTCTTTGCTGCGTTCAAAGAATAACGGAGAAAATTCAAGGCAACCATAAGCAACATCGCCGAGCCTCGTTCCGTCAACGATTCCTCTCCTCGACAAACCGCACGAATTTCGCCCGCGGAGGTGTGCAAAACGGGCCTTTCTTCTTCCCCCTCGCCTCTCCCGCGCGCGTTTCCTACCGCGCTTAGCATAAAAATTGCTCGTAAAAAAAGAGAGAGAGAGAGAGCGCGCGCAGATCCCCGGCGAGGATAGCCGGCGCAGGGAGCTAGGCGCACAAATCTTTCCCCCGCCGCGCTAAGTACTCGCGCGCGTTATCGCGGGCATAAAACCGGGCGCTCTATGGCTTATCAATTATTTATCGTGTTTTATTGAAATTTACCGCGCGGCCTGCCTCCCCTTGAATTTATTAAGCTCCGCCTCGTCCATTTCGCTCGAGACGCGTCCGCTCTCCTGCGGCGGGGCGCCGCCGCGCCTGCACTTCTCAATATGCGAAATTGATAAGTCAAGGGAAATTTATTAATTGAGCGCTTTAACGACCGGCGGGAGGATCCTTTTCCCTCGCGTATTCAGCCTTCGGCGCGCGTAAAACTCGACCGCGCGTTTTCAGGAATATGCATTTGTCGGGTGTCTTAATTGATCGCGCGACGCGAGGTTATTAGAGCCGCCTGATTTATACAGAAGCGAAATCTTAATATTAATCATCTGCCCCGGGAGAAGGAGAGCAAGAATTCCCGCGAGTCTCAGCTCGCGGCACGCATCGAGCTCCAGCTTTACCCCGCGTTTAGCACCTCCGCGCCCGAGGCGGCTGAAAATTCGAAAAACAAAGACAACACCACGGCTCGTCCGGCTCGGCGTCGCTCCTCTCCCGTCCCTTTACCATCGGCAACCCTTTCTTTCGCTCCGCGTGCACGAGAAATCGCGCCCGGCGCTGGCACTAATTGCTGATCAAAGTCCGGTCCCTTCTCCGCGCCGGCGAGCTTTCCGTAAGGTCGGGCAAAGCCCGATCAAACGATTTTCCGGCGTTTGCGCGCGAGCAGCCGACGACGATTAAATAGCGAGAGGAGCTCGCTCTCCCTCCCTCTTGTGCAAGGACGTGCAAATAAAAATCGCTCCGCGCGGACGGCGAAAGAGGGGGAAAGGGGGCGCCGCACTCGCGAGAGCCGTGTGAGATTTTTGCAATTTGCCGGCGTGAATTTTCAGTCTCGAGCCTCGTTTCCGGCGTGTCAGTGAGTAATTGAAGGATTCTGATAGCACTCTTGTTATCTTAAAAATCGAGTGAAGCAATTGGGATTTAAGTGTAAAATTATGTCATTTCAGTTTAATTGCGCTGCGCGCTCAAGCCATCTGACAAAAAATATCACCTTCAACGGGAGAAAAGCCATTTATCCTGAAAAAAAAAGAAAATGGTATCTCCATTACTAGGAATCCGTAATTACAGCTTGCCGCCCCAGGCTTACCCGGAAGAAAAGAATGGAAACCATCACGCATCCTTCCGTGGAAACGCATTTATACTCATTACACAATGAATCAAGCCTCGATCCTCCAATCCGCGTTCCGCGCGGCGGAAAAATCACCCCGCCGCTTTTTCAATCGCGATTCAGCGATGGATCAAGTGGCCGTCTTACTCCGATCCGTCCTCCCTCTCCCTTTGTACTCCCTTCGCGCTACGTCCTCACCGAAACAAGAAAATATTTCCATGCTTTTGTCCCGTCCTCTCCTGGAAAGGATAGGCTCTCGAGTGTGCCAGTGTCCCATTATCCACACCGGGGGTTCGATTTTCGTATGTAGAATCGGGCGAGCGGCCAAACGAGAAAGATGCACAGATCCATTATTCACATCTTGCGCAGGCCTGTACACACACACACACGTGCATACAGAGAGAGAGAGAGAGAGAGCTACGAGCGGGGCGCTGCTTTGGCCCCGAGGACTCTTCAGATATTACAGGGAAGGGCGCCGATTTGCCGGGACGTGACGGTGTCGAGTTTTACGCGCCGGATTAGAAAGGACGATTTTCCTCTGTGCCGAGGAAATTGCATAAATTTATCGGCTGACGTGCAATCTTGAGCTCTCGGCTCTTGACTTCCGCCGTTTGATGTTACGAAACGTTTTGTGTCCCTCCGCCGGAGCCGTTTTGCCAGGGTGACTTTATTGACGGTTTTAATGAATCTTTAAAGGGCAACTTTTATACGCTCTCCCGACATTACCGATTAGCGTTGAAGCTCTTTTTAAAAAAGAAGAAAAGCCCGTTATACGCTCCGATCGAAAAATACAATTCATCCGCGGTAAGAGTACCGCATTGAAATAGGCTCCTTAAATCATAGCTGCCAATCGTTGCATTTAACCGAGAGCTAATTTGTTTGCCGAAGCGAGGCCCATACCTTATTCTCCCCCGGATCGACAGCGGCAGCGGCGGCGGCATCCGGCCGATATTCAAATGAACGAGTTCTAATTTAAGTGGAATTCCATAGGAGAATGATACAAGGCTAACTCGGCATTTGTTTGCCGTCTAGTTCGCGGAAAAATACGCGATCGAACGAGCTAGTCGAGCTTGCGAGAGCGCTTCAAATTAAACTTTACCCCCGTTCGATGTTCGATATTGGCCGGCGTGCGGAACAGTAGTGCTCTCATCTCTCTCTCTCTCTCGCGGAGCTATATTGACTATTTTTTCTCCCGCGGCCTGTTTGTTTTCGGGCTTAATTACTTTGAGCGCCGCGGGTAAACTATTCCGCCCGCAAGTCTCCTTTCGACCGACGATAAAAGAGCTCCCTCCCGCGGGAAAAATGCCGCGTTATACGACTGTGATCGCTGACCTTCGACGATTACGGGAGCGGAAGGCAGACCTCTAATCCGAAATTAATCGACTCAATACGCGGCGGCGCGCGAGCGGGAGAAAGCAGAAGCGAAAAAAAAAAAGCGCGCGGGCCGAGGGAGGGGAAGGAGGTGGAGATGAAGCAGATTGAAGAAGCAATAAAAAGGGAGAGCCCTTCATTGCCTCCCATATATCCCGGCGTGGCGCGCGCTGAGCACTAAAAGAAAAGATCTCACTCTAGATTTCCTCCATATCCTACCATTCATGTCGCTGCTCTCTCTCTCCTTCTCTCTCTCGCTCATTATCCGCTGCCATCCCTCTTCGTCAGTCTTTCTCTCTTTACATCTTTCCTCGGCGGCCGCCTCTCGGCGCTCTCATCCTCCTCCCTTGCCTTCCTATTTCATTCTCTCTCTCTTTTACCCACATGTGCGCACCAGACGCACGAGAGGGAGGAGGGCCACTATCTGTTTATTCCTCTCTCGCTCGCTTTCTCTTTTACGACTTTTTATACGCGCCGGAGGCGCGCGTGTTGCGTGTCTGCGTATACCTCGCGCGCTCGGCTCTATGAAGCGCCGAGCTTTTCAGAGGGCTTGATTCGCTTGGTATTTGCCGAGGTATTATATAGTCCGCCGGGAGATAATTTGTTGCCTTGATTAGTGCGCGCCGGGGATAAATATTAGGAATGCATTAGCGCTGATTTATTACTTTGAATGAATTAACTCGCTCGTTTTATTACCTCTCGCAGCCTTATTACGAGCGGGTAAATTTTCGCGCTTTTCTTTTCACTCTCCTCCATTGTCCTTCCGTTCCGTATATTTACCGCCTTTTCCTCGCAAATTTCTTACAGCCACCCGCAGGGTTCAGAGTTCAAAAGTGCACGAAAACATCGGCGAAAAAGCCAAAGCCGTCGCGCTCAAAAATCAGCGCGCCGCGAAAGCCCTCTGAAAAAGAGCCCTCCTCCAGCTCGTTTGCAACCCTCCCGCGGCCCGCTCCATTATTAATCCCCCTCCAGCCCCCCCGAGTCGCCATTGAAGAAGCAACAGAGCAGGTCTCTCGGCTGGCAAAGAAGACAGCGCGAGCGGTTCGGAAGTGCGCGCTGCCGCGGAGTGAGAGCAGAGCCGAGTATAAGCGGAGTGAGAGAGAGAGCGCGCGCGCGCGGAGTAGAGGGGAAATCTGGAGAAACGGGAGATATGGCCGTGACCGTGCGGAATGCGCGGAATGTGGCCCGTCACGGCGCGCGAGCCAGCCGGAGAGAGAGAGAGAGAGCGCAGCCTCGCCGGCTCTTCCTCCTCTCCTTTTTCATCCGCGGCGTATGTGTGCACTGCCGCGCCGCCGCCGTCGTTGCATATCGGAGGAGAGCATGGCCGAGGTGGCCCGGCTTTAATTATTTCGTCGGATATATGGCAGATGTGCTTCTTTTTCCTAGCGTATTCGCAGATGCGGATTGCACGACTGACGACTCGTTTTTTTTGAGATTTTTCAAAGTTTTCGTAGTTTCTTATGCGCCTTGGAAGTCGTGCATTGCTGGCGGAAGGCACGTGATGCTGAAAAGGTCGTTTTTGGTAATACCTGCCGTCATAAGTTTTCGTTCCGTCCTTTAATTAAAAAAAGGAGGGGACAAGTTTTTATCGCCGCTTCTTGCTCCACGCGTCTTAGAAACTCTTGCAGCTTCCGAGAGTACTTGTCAAAAGCCCGTCTACCCCTCCCCTCCCCAGCAAGTTCATTACATCTCTTTTCCCCGGTTTACTCAATTTTCTAGTCATTTTCCTGCCGCGCCAGTTCTTCCGTACTTGTACGCATAACTAACAAGCCACTCCGCTTACGTACGGTTCGCGCACTCGCGCTCAGAGGCGAATGACACTTTCGCAAAAAGCTGCTACATCGAGAGAGAGGGACTCTTGCACTTTCCTCTTTTTCCTCTCGCGCGCGTCGTCGATCCGCGGACGGATATTGACTCCGGCTGTAATTGTCGAACGATTTGTCATTTTTCTCGATTAAGTATTTAAGTGAGGCGCTGCTCCGAGCGCAGGTAAATCGTTGCTCCTGCAGCGCGAACGACGCGGAACGCCGAGGTTCTGCTTATTTGAGCTTAATTATTCCCAGCACGTCGATCGACTTGGGTAAGTTTGTGCCTCGATTCCCTGGACAGCGGATCTAGCTGGCATCCGTTTCCGATGCTCCGCGCGACGATCCGGGACGACTGAGCTCGCAAAGAGTGCTCGTATTCGTAAAACGGCACTTTCTAAAGTACATAATATATGAAATTCCCCTCGGGAAAATTTAGAAAAAAGGCATCAGCCGCGCCACCGCAAACAAAAGCTCCCGGCAAAGGAACCCTCGGCACAATGGCACTCCCACTTCCGGCGAAATAATCAGCATCCAGAGAGGATCATAGAGAGAAAGAGAAAGGAGATAAGCGCGCGCACGTCAGGGAAAATAATTTGCGCTGATGCGCGGCAAAATGAAATTCCTCCTGCCCTTTAATCCCCTCCCCCTCTCGCGTCAAGCCTCTTCTCTTTCCGGCGTGCGTGCGCGCGTGTGTCTGCTTGAAAAGCTCGCGCGTGGAGAGGAATCGCGGGGCATCGAGAAAAAAGCCCCCAGAGACGTGCGTGCGTATTAACGCGCGCCGCATTAAAGCCGCCGGAGAGAAAGAGAGAGAGAGAGAGAGAGATGAAAGCGCGCAGATAGAGTCCGGCTGGCGGAGAATGAAGCACCGCGAGAGCGGCGGCAGCTGCTGCGTCTGCTGTAGGCGATGGCTTAGACGGCGCGGCTCTGATCGCGCCGCGACGGGCTCCAGATTTTCTGGCTCGTTTTCGAGCTTAATGGCTTTTGGGCACTTGTTGATGTGGTTTACGGCTTCTTCGGGGCTGCTCTCTTTTTCAGGACCCCGAAGTGGGCGACTGCGCGCAGAAGTGACGAGCTACCGTTAGATGTATTATCTGAAGATTTAAAATTATATTATAGTTATATTTTGTAATATAGAATCTTTACGAAAAACCAAAAACTAACCGTCACTTCATCTTTCTGTTTCAGGTGAGTCGAGACACGAATCTTTATGCCAAAACATAAACTCTCCTCTCGCGCAAGTCCGTAAGCCACCTTAAAATTCTAAATCTTCCCGCGCCACTAAAACACCTCAACGATCCCCGCTTGAGTCGAAAAGGCGAAGAAAAAGCACCTGAGCGCGAACCTCCCGACACTCTGCTCACCGAGCACATACTCCTTTCGCGCGTTAACCCAGCCCGGCTCAGCCAGCAGCCTCGAAGCAGAGCGAGAGAGAGAGAGAGAGAGAGAGAGAGGGAGAACCGTGGGAGAAAGAGGGCGGCGGAGCGATTAGGCAGGTGCATATAGGCGGCAACCTGCAGGCTGCTCGCGCCCGATGCTCCCTCGGAATCAATCACGTCCGCGTCGCCACCTGCGCGCCGCCGCCGAGATTCCTCCGGGGGGAGGGGAATGCTTCTCGACGCTGCATGAATTACAAAGGGAGGCCCCGCGAGCGCGTTTTACGGGGTGGAGGCGAGCCCGGGGACGATTGTCCGCGTGGGAATGTAGGCTCGCGACGCGAGCGTCGAGATTCTCGAGATAAATTTCAGCTCGTTCCTAGGATCACGGTATTATATTGCTTAGATCGTCGAGGGAGCTGGGATTCTTATTTTATTGCTTTGCCTCGCGATCTCGGCAAGACTTGGCTGCTCGTTAGCTTCGCTTTGCAAAGAAATTTGTGCGCGCGAGCGCGAAGGAAGCCCTCGCGAAAAAGGCTGCGCAGACGCGGACGTCCCCGGAGTCGGCTCGGCGCGCATTTTTTCGCATCCCTCGGCGGGCGGCGCATCTGCGTCGGGCCGGCGCTATGTCGGGAATGCGGCCCGCCCGAATCTAAGAGAGATGTGTTTACGAGGCGCGCGGACGACTATACCGCCCCGACGGGGGGAGGAGGGCCTTTGCGCGCGAGCGCGAGGGGCGCGGAATGTTTCACTTTCGGCGCGGATTAGCGCCCGGGCGACTGCCGCGCGAGCCCATGAAAATTTTACGAGCCGCCCGGAGATTCCGGGCGACGGCCGAGCCGATAATGGATGCGGGCCGGATTCCGCGGTGCTGTGCTTTTTTCGCCCGTTATACGACGCGCCCGGGTGCGCTCCCCGACGAGGTGCTCTTTTTTCGCGCCGCTCGGGGAGGATTCGGTGCGCGCGTCGCTCGGCGGAGTTGGATAATCCGGCTGGAATCTTGAATTATTTGTTCTGACGGCAGGTGAGTAATAAGCCTTCTCGAGCTACGACGGCGAGCGCCCCCGCTGTCGATAGAAACGGTGACAAATCTTTCAATTACCCCGCGCTCCGCGGCGCCTTTCCATCGGGCGCTGCAAAAGATGATCGGCTCCTATAAAAGAAACTCTAATCTCCGCGGCCCTTTAAATTTTCCAGCGCCTAATAAAACGTTAGCGATAAACCTAACGCAAATTTCCCGCCGTTAGAGCGGACCAATAAAGCCCGCGGCGTGCTCTCGCTCCCCTTTGAAGGAGCTCCCCGTCGACGACGACGACGACACTGCGCTCGCGTCCTCTCCAAGTAAAAAGGGAGAAAAAAATCGACGTTTACGACTCGCCGCCCGTATCTGCAGTGTCTCTCGCGCGCGCGTGACGCCGGAAGCTCTCGGATTTATCGGCCTCGTCGCAGTCGTCTCTTCTCGCGAACGATAAAGGAACGCGACGGACGGGCGGGAAGGGGGGGGGGGGAGAAATCGAGCTCGAACGCACGGCAGTCGATCGATTCAAATGAATTTGAATCTTCGCTCGACGAGACGCGCGCATGAGGGACGGAGACGTGCGCGTTCTGAGTATTGGCTCCTGGAGCTCGCTCCGTAATGCCAAGACGGTAGGCGGGCTTTTGTCGCGAGGGAACTTTTAAACTGGATTAAAAGGCTGAACTCCCTCGGCAGTAAAGTTTTTAAGCAGGCAAAAGATCAATATCGGCGCATTTTACATTTGCTCTCCGCTCCCTTCGTCCGCGGGTTATTATCCCGAAAATTCGAATTTCCAGCCGTTCTCTCTGAAACGATAGAAAAATGCCCCTTTACATCGAAGAACAGTCCGCCGGCGGCGGGCGCGAAATTCATTTCATCGCCGTTTGATTTCTTCAAAGCTCCCGCGCGCCGTGCATCAGACGCGAAACTCCCTGCAACTCCCGGCGAAAATTAATAAATCAGAGTTCTCTCCGTCGAGTGTCGCCAATGTAAACTCGTCCTCCTCGCCTCCTCGCTTTTGCGAGCAACTTGCGAGAAACGAGTGAAAGACGAGCTAGCGAGAGAGAGAGAGAGAGGGAGAGAGGGAGAGAATCGAGTTGAGATCGCGTATCCAGTTGCTCGTCGACGTCGAACATGACGCAGAGAACGAGGAATGCTCCTGCTCTGCCTCTCGCGTAACTCGACTCTCTCCCCCCTCCGCCCCCCGATCCGTTTGTTTGCGAGCGATAGAGCGAAATGGAGATTGATGGCTTTTTTATTGTGGCCCGGGATTTAATTTAGTCATGCGCTCCCCGCCGGAAGAGGGAAAACCGATTTCCCCCTTTATTGCCCCCCTTCGTGTAAATGTCGCGGGGAACTAGCTTTTTCTCTTGCCTCGCTTCATCCCGCCTCGCGGAGAAAAAACACCTGCTCATTATGCGCGAGCGCGGAGAGTCGGCGCGGAAAATTGATTTAGCGCCGATAGCTCGCGCATTAAGCGCAGGAATCCATTATGCACTATCATTGATTTACGCGCTTCTATTTTGACGCGCGGCCGGCGCAGCGGGGCAAAAAAGCGCGGAGAGAGAGAGGTCCTCGCTTATCGATCGATCTGCATAAAGTTCCAGCGAGCGCCGATTCTCGAATCTCGAGGATCGGATCGTTACCGGTAAAGCAAAACGAGAACGCAGGGAAGAGAGACAGAGAGAGAGAGAGAGGGAAAGGGCGGAGCAGGCAGCTGCCGAACGGCGAAAGATATCGACTCGAGCCGGGAGATCGACGGCTCTCTCTATCTCCGTCTCGCGTGCGCCGATTCGGAAACAGGTGTTTTCGTCGCGGTGAAAGTTGAGCGCGCGATCAGCTGTCGATCGACTTTGCAGCCCAAGGATATACGCGCGCTCGAGAGAGCTTGTTTAGATAAACGCCGACGTAAAAATTGACAGGGGTCTCTATTATGTGGGAGACAGGGGAAAGAGGAGGGGGGGCAAATGAAAAGAGAAAACGAGCATGCATTATTTATCAGCTCTCCATTGAGACTATGGAAATCTCTCTCTCTCTCTCTCTCTCTCTCTGGTGAGTATCAGTCGTGTTCTACGTCGCTCCTCAAGTAAACACGTTTATTAATAA
>JAWWEM010050548.1:0-11224 GCA_035582935.1 Ormyrus thymus
CCATGTTTCTCCCGAACATTGGCCAAAGAAAACTTGGCGAAAGTTTGGGCCAAACCTAATTTTTTTTACGCGGGAAACTGGCCAAAAAATGCTCTGAAAATGTTTTCAATTTCTACCAGGGAAGTTAAATAATTCAGACTTTTAACAGATCGGCATTTTACTTTTGCTGTGTTGTTCTTGCTGAACTTGGAGGAAGAAAAACAGGTGTCGAATTTCACACAGACGTAAAAAGCGAGCTCTTTAAGCGGCATTACTTTCATTGTTGCGAGCAAAAAGAGGCGAATTCTTTGCTGTGCAGTAATTAAATCAAGCGGCAGGAAAGAAAGAAACACGACAATGCGCCGGCAACACTCACGGCGCAATAAAACCGACAGATAAAAAAAGCCAATTAACAGAATGAAAATAAGACGCCGCGCTAGAATAACAGTAGGATGCAAATTGTTAATTCCTTGCACTTATACCCTCGAAGCGGGAGCTCGAGACATATATTTCCCGCTAGCGAGCCGTTTAATAAACCCCGGCCGAGGAGCTGAAAGACTCATAAAATTGTTAATTGAAAAAGCCCGTAACAGTTAAGTAATAAAGCGCTACTCAATTGTCAAAGGCGCTCGAGTTCACCCCTGGAAGCGGCGCCCGGAGCCGGTCGGTCGCTGCTGCCACCGTTTCATAATTGCGTCGCAGAAATGAAGGACGGGCGAGATTATCCTCGAGCGCGATTCTCCGCGGCGCCTCGCCCAAAGCTCCGCGCGGGCAAGCAGCGAGAGGGAAACTCCCTACGGGACGTTGGCCAACGGCCAGCTGACGGACGCAGCCGGGCGTTTCATCGCAATTATAATTCCGCCGGGGAGGAGCTGGCCGAGACGCTCGCGGACGGCGGGGGAAACTGATATTGAGAAATTAATTTCGCTTCGCCGGCGGACGCGGGCAAGCAGGATACAGCGGCGCGCGCGCTTGCAGGCCGAGCGGCCTTGCATGAATTATTCACCGCTTTGCGGCCGGGCGAAAAGTAAACATTGTTACTGCTTGCGAAATCGGAGCCTCCTTCGAGGACGTATTACGTTTGCGCGGTATAATTTCTTGGCACGAGAGATCAGGCGCGAAGGTGCGCGCTTTGAAAACTCTTATCTGGCGTTGCATCGCGAAATCCGCGAGAGAGCAGACGAGGAAGGCGGCGTCGTTAAGCGACTTCGACGTTTTCTTATCATTACCGCGGGAGCTTGTAATAACAGTTTCGGGACGCGTTTGCCGTACAATGTAAGTGGCTTGAGCTGTTCCAATTAACATCCCGTTTAACGAGATGCGGAATCCCATCCGAGACGCGGCGACTCGCATGTCCACCCGGCGTTCCCCTCGGCTTAACCATCGCTTGCGATGTGCTGCAGAAGACCGCCGCGCCGAGGCGGAAAAAGAGAGAGAGAGAGGAGATTATTACCGTCCCGCTGCTCGCACAATTAGAGAAATTGACAGCGCGCGCGTCGATGTGTTTACACAGGCGTAATTTCCCCCTCGCGAGCCTCCCCGGCGTGTGTTTTTCGCGAGGCCCCCCGAGGCGCGCCGAGGTCTTAAACCCGGCAACTTATACGCGCGCCTGCTTAGGCGGAACTGCCGTTATTAAAATGCAATAAAACTCCGCGGCGGTTGAGGTTCGAAAGCGGTCGTGATGCGGATGCCGATCGGCGCAATAAATCGCCGCGGCTCGAGGACAGTGCGAATTTTCTGCGCCCCGCGGGATTGTCGACCGGGGCGGGAGTAATTTTGATTGACTTTCGACTGTTGCGCCGGTCGTTGAAGAGGCTATTTTTATTACTGTTGCATTAGAGCCTCTGGCTTTTCATTTTTCTCTTAAAAGCACGAGGCGGTAAAGTATCTTTCTAAAAATACATACTATATATTAACGAAATTGGTTAATTTACTCAGCGAGCTGAGAGGCTTTTAATGACTTAATATCTTTCGATTTAAGTGCCTCGCCTGCTTATTTCGTTATTGATTATTCTTTTATAGTTTTAATGGACTTTGGAAGCGTAATATATGAATTCGAGTACACAAACAAAAATCAATTAATAAACAATTCATTCTTTTTTTAATTGAGAGGTACACTGAGAGAAAAAAATCTTTGTCACAAATCATTCGTGTATTAACATTTAATTTTCATGATCTTTTTGCTGTTAAATAAGTAGTTTTTTATACTGACAGCACCTTTTTCTTACGAGAAAAATGAAAATTAATACAAAATTAAGTGACAAATTAAGAAATAAATTGATTTTATCTTATATTATTGGTAAATTTTTAAAATTATAAAAAAATAGGGGTTAGGAATGCAAATATTGTTAATCGTTAAATTTCCTGAAAATTAGCATAATTATTTTTATACGTAGTATATATTTTACAGATAGCAGGGCTGACAGTACTGTAAAATAAAGGATAAACGTGTTTTTAATATAAAAAAGTTACTTTATCAATTTTCTGTAAATCCCTCGTGTCTTATCATTTAATCCACAATCACTCGTATAAAGATTGGCATTAATCCAAGCAATACCTGCATCTCCATTACAAACGTTTCGCACTGCCAAGATTCAATTCCATTAGACCTTCTCACCAAGACCCGGGGAAAACAAACCCGCGACTAGACAAGACCTCCGCCCGCGGGCGAATCCGCGGCTATCGCGAGCCGATGCCCGTTAGGCGCGTATTCGCGGGTACATTCTAATGAGGATTTCCTCATTACGCGAAAGTTCGCCTCTCCTCGCGCGGCGGAGGCCCGAGGAGCGAGAGGCCGCGGAACGAGCGCGGTAATGGGGCAGCGGCGGGCGAGGGTCGATTAATAATCCTTTTCAGGCGCAATAAGCGAGACGAATCGATATATCGAGCGCGGCCGCGCGCCCCGCCATTCGCCCCGTGGGCGGCTCTCGGCCGCGCGCGGATGCCCGAGTGCGGACCGTGCCTGATTTTAATCGGGATAATTCGAGTTGAATAATTCCTCTCTCTCTCTCTCTTTCCCTTTATGCGTAATGCGTATTTGCCTGATATCGCCGAAGCATCTCGCGGAGCGCAGCTATGTGCTTTCCTTCTAACGGTTGCCGCAATGCATATCCGCCCGCAGGATTATGAAATCGGACGCTTAGCGGAATCATCATAATAATATAACGTTGGCAAACGAAATGCGCGCGAATTACTTTTATCCGCGCGGTTGGGAATCTGGCGGATAGGGTATCTCTTTTCTTGCGTACGCGCGAGCTTTTCGGTTTTTTCTTGCGTCCATTTGATAGACGTGAATGAAAACAGTCTCTTAAAAGATCGGCACAGTTAATAAGAGTTGTATAAAGAAAAACTGAAAGTTTCACGAAATTTTTAACAATTATTTTTAAACGGAATTTCTTTCGAAAGAACTCGTAAATAAATCGTGGTAAAAGGAGAAGGAACGAAAGAAGAAGAAAAAACAAAGCTTCAGTACCTATAATGAATAAGTAAATCATAATTACTGGCGATGTGGAGGATGTGGAAGTAGAGATTTATCGTCATTAACGGAGCTTACCGCCCAAGACACCGACTTGGGCGCACGAGGCTTTCATGCCGCGCAACCTCTTCCGTTCCATTTCTCGAGGGTGCGGTGTATATATAAATATAAAGCTGTGCGCAGCGCCCGCAGATGTAATTACAGACGCGGAATATGTCATCTAGCGGCGTAGATCTTGCTCGGAAAACATTAAATATCCGAGAGAAAGAAGCGAGATCTCAACTCGAAGTCGGAGTAAGCTGGGAGAATGAGATTTCGGAAATCAGCCGACCTTGTTCGAATTTACCGACTTGGTAGATCACAAGGATTAAAACATCAATGAAGCCCTGGTAGAAATTGAAAATATTTTCAGAGCATTTTGTGGCCAGTTTTTCATAAATGGCCAAAAAATACTCCATAATTGGCCAATAAATCCTAAAATTTAATCTCAAAGCATTAAAAATGGTTTGATTTCTATTAAGGAGATGGTGAATATTTAAGCGGGAAGCTTTGAAAATTCACTTTGAAAGCAACTGTATTCGATTGAAAATTTCAACTTATACGTTTTATTTTCATAGCAATTTCTAAAATTACGGAACGATCGCCGAGTGATGATATATCGAAGACGCAGAATTATTTAAACATGTAAACAGGCCAGGGCAGTGTTCCCATGACTATATTAGCGCATGAAAACTGTGCCACTGCCTACCTTACAGCGAATTTCGATGCAGCCAGATGTATACAGTTTATTTCCAATTCAAAAGCTCCGCGTTTTCGAATAAACGGAAGAAGCGAGTGCGGGGGAAGTCGTAAGCTGCGGAATTTATTTTATGCGAAATTTAACTTACAAAATTTCAATTGTTGATTTCTTATTTCAAAGATTTTATTAACGTCCTTTTTCAGTTTGTTTTTCAATACGTCCGAGGAGTTCGTAATATAATGAAGAATTTTTATTTAAACAAAGATTTTGGAGCAGCGATAATTTTCAGCGTTTTTTACTTACAATTTATTTATACAAAAATAAATGGTGCCCGATTGTGCCCGTAAAAAGTTGTGTCGCGAAATGTCGTACCATACTTGGCCTTTTCTACTGAAACAGAAAATCGAAATGCATCAACTTTTCAAACGCTTAAAAAAACTCGATAACGGCCGTCAAGCGAGAGAAATCCTCTTTCATACAGGATTTTACAAGACTGAACAAATCAAGAACAGAGCCGTGGTAATTCGCAAATGATCCGAGCGGTAAATCGAAACTACCGATATGCGCGTTCGAGAAGCATTAGGGCCATTCTTCACGCAAGGCGAAACAATGTGCATAAAAGTTGACAATAAAAGTAACTGGTCTGGCATTAAAGCCAAACAAAGGGAGGCCGGGCAGATGGCCGATCTTTATTAAGTCTTATCTGGAATGCATAAAGCAAAGCGCGGGTTATCAGGCGATCAACGTGTCACCCACGGTCCACGAGACTTCCGTCGTTTTACAGCACCTACACACGCCCGTGCGCACGTGAAGCAAGAGGAAACGTGCCTGCATCCTCGGGAGAAAAAGAGCGAGCGAGCGAGCGAGAGAGAGAGAGAGAGGGAAGGGAGGGAAAGGAAGGAAAAGAAGGAAAAGAAGACGGTATGAAAAAGGAAGGCAAAAGAGCGATTCGCGAGAGACGACGACGACAACGACGCGGACCGCTATATGAAGGCAAACACGTGTAAGGCCTGGACTGCGGACATCCAGCGGGGATAGAGAGAGAGAGCGAGCGCGCGCGCGCGGCACAACGTGACTCACGACCTCGAGGTAGAGAGAGAGAGAGAAGGAGAGCAGCAGCGCCTCCCCTGGGGGCATTTTTACCCGCGGGCCAACTAACGTCCGGAGAGGCCTCATGACGGTAGTAAGTAGTATCGCAGCGAGGGCTCTTGCGCGCAGCTCCTAGCGAGAGATATGCATCTCCACGATTAGAGGCTACCGGGCGCGGACCCTCTCTCTCTCTCTCTCGTTTGCCGGCCGATGCGCGCCTAGATCGGCGCCGGCTACGTCCGAGCTCGCTGCTCAGTCGGCGGGACTTTGTTACGGGGTGCGAGAGACGCCGGGGAGAAGGATAATGACGGCTGCTGGCTCCTCCGGCCTCGGAGGGAGTGTTCCGATAATTGAAACCTCCGATCGACAATCGCAGGAAGTCGCCTGCCGGCTCTCTCGCTCGGGAATGCTGCGGTTTCACGAGACTTTTGCGCTTTAACAAATCGGTTAATGAGAAGAGAGAGAGAGAGAGGCTCGTTCGGCACGGGCGTAATTAACCATATCAATCGAGAGATAAAGCATGTGTAGTGTCGCTATTCAACGTTGCTCTTACTGTAAATCCGACTTCTCGAAAAATTCGCTAATTTGCATTTACGAGAGAAAGAGAAAGAGCGGGAGAGAGACACTAGGAAAACGACCTTCCCCTCGCTGTAAAGGGAGGAGCGCTTCTCTTCCAGCGCCGACGATTGTATTTCTTTATTAACTCGACGCTCGAAGAATGCAATTCGTTTCCACGAGCAGTGCGGGTAAGAATAACGCATGCTCTGCCGAAGATCGATGTAGATTCGCGGTACGTATTTGCAATCGGGTGTAATTAGTAGACGGAGGCTATTTGACCAGCCTGCTTTACTGTTGATTTACTGCCGAGTCTTACCTCGGTTATCCCCTCGCTGTAACTCAACGTTTCAACTGCAATACCTGCTCCGATTTAATTTTCTTTATTACTTTTGGAAATCGTAAAGCGACTTTACGCCCCTGACCCACATGCGCGAAGGTAATTACGTAAATTACACCCAATCCGCCGGCGGCTCTCGCGCGCGGAAAAGAATTCATTTAAAGCGCGGGCGCGATTCCGCGCACCCAATGACTCAGAAAACAATCGGACTGCAAGCGGCGCGAAAAAATCGCGAGAGCCGCGGCGCGTAATGATGCGTCCCGGCGCTCGTAAATAGCATTGTGTTATCTCCGGAGGAGCGGGCAAAAAGCCGCCCCCCCCCCCCGGTCGGGATTCGAAAACGGCCGGGCGCCGACGGCGCTCCGGGGGGGAGCAGCTTTAGAAACGCTAACCGGCGCTATTTATTAAGCGGCTGGCGGCATAATTAGAAGCCCCCGGAAAGATGCATGGACTGCGTTAGGAAAATCCTCGGCGCATAAATATCTCGGGGGATCTCAGGCGCACGCGCGCGCGCGCGCCGGCACCTATTAAAGATCTTGCTCTCTCTCCTGCTGGCGCGTGCTCGGGCCGGGGCTCGATCTCGGCTGCGGCGGCAGCTGCCGCGTCGGCTCGGGCATCGATAAAACATCTTTATTCGCCATTCTCCGTCTTACGCGCATAAACATCGCGGAGCCGGAGGGATAGCGAGCCTCCCCCTCTCCCCTCTCTAAGTCGGCGAGCGCCTGGCAGCCGAATGTACGCGCGCGGCCGCGGGGAGCGCGCCGCTTTCCCGAGCCGCTCAGGCGTTTCTGCGGCCTTTAGCGGCTCGGGCTTCTAAATAAGAGCTCTGAGGCCTCGCGCAGCCGATGGTTAGGAGGTAAAATCGTGCGGACCGAGAGAGAGAGAGAGAGAGAGAGGAGAGCGAGGCGTCGTGCGCCCCGACGGTGTACGTCCGCGTTTCGCTTAGAGAGTCCGAGGGCCCTGCAACAAAGCGACGCAGAGTCCCTGCCCCGGCCGATGTGCGACGACGCATCGAAATCACCTGCTCCAGGGGGGGAGGGAGAAACCGAAGAGCGGCGGCCTAATAGCACGCCAAGTCGATGAGACGGAAAAAGAGCGCCAGCTGGAGAAATGCAGCGAGTGCAGGAATGCGCGCATGGCGCTTCCTCGGCTCGCCGAGCGTCGCTCGCCGCATATTACTGATGCTCGAAGAGAGAGAGAGAGAGGGAGAGGGCAGCAGATTTTTTGCCCCCCTCCCCCCTTCTCTCTCGCCTCTGCTTTTTATTTCTGATTCTCTCTTCTTTGCCCTCGAAGACTGGAGCGGGGCTGAGCGATTCGGCTCGAAATTCTGAAAACGTATAGGAATTATATTCCGCCTGTTTTACGTGCGCTATCTCGGTTTTATCGTCCTCTCTCTCTGTCTCTCTCTGCGGTAACGGTGGTTTACGTACGCTTTTTTCCCCTCGTCTCCTGTTCTAACCGAATGTCGCGGGTAAAAAAGTGCATTTTCAAGGTCGATTACACTTGCCGGGAGATTATGCCACCTCCGAGAGCCGCTTCCGAGATCAGGATACGTTTTTGCATACCGCAATGCAAATGCTTCCGAAAAGTCTTTATTTCAGTCGTGAATAGTAAAGTCTTAAAAATCTTACGTAAAATGAGAAACGATAAATAAATAATTTTTAAGCGAATCTTAAAGGTACATTTCTTCAGGTTTGTTCGACATATTAAAATTTAATAAAGTATGCTTCAACTATTCGTGCTCGAATATTTCGACTTTCCAGAAGCGTCGTAAGACTACTCACATGTCGGTATCTAAAAACGATCCTCGCAATGGACGGGCTGCAGACTCCTCCGAGCTCTTTATTTTTCAAACAAATGACTAAGAGCCCGAGAGCAGCCAATAAACTTTTACTCGCGCGGCTTTTTAAGCTGCCCGGCTAGTTGCTTCTGTGAATTCGCGTCGCTCGCGGAAACAAGGTCTGCTTCTTTCGTCCTACCCCGGGGATCCTTAATTAATCGGCAATTATCGCGAGCGCCTTCTGCCCGGAGTAAGAGAAATTACGAAGCCGCGGATATAAATTTCACGGGCCGTAAGGAGGCGTGCGAGCGGAGGTGCCGTCGCTCGAGTGCGAAAAACTTTTTGCGCTTTTAATAGCTGTATCGTATACGTTCTTTAGCGATAATCAATCCTTTTGCGCGGCTCGACTTTTTCCCTTTGCCCGATGTAAGTTTATGAGAGTAATAACTTCGCACTTCTTGCCTCTCCCGCCGCGCTTCTTTCTCCGAGGCGAAGCATCCCTGTACTGTTATGCGATAAACCGCTGTTTTCGTTTGTTTTTGAATAATTTTTATCGGCCTCCTCGGCTCGCGTATCCTACGTGCGTTCGTTCGAAAAAAAAAACGCACACGCCACTCGAATTTTTCTCGGAACCGTCTAACCACGACTTCGCGGAAATGAGAATATTACTCTCCCGTATTATTCCAACAAACCGTCCAGGAAGAACGATTTTCGTTCTGATTTTGCCTCCCCTGCGCATATGGACAGATAATTATTTGCAGCTACCGGGAGGAAAGTAAATTTTTTCTCGCTCCTCCCGTGCAAACGACGGCGGGTTTTCTTGCGCCTCGCGCGCCGCAGCCCTCGCAGGAGTAATTTCAAACCGATCGCGACGACGAGCGAGTTCGAGCGCTGCCGCGCAGCTGTGCTCTGCGACCGGTAAAGAGTCATCTCTGCCGCGCGCTTTTCGAAAATTTAAACACAGTCATTAGGCCGTTAATGTAAAAAGGTGATAATTTACGGAGCGTCCGCGTGAAAAATGGCCCCGTCTTTACTGGAAATGAAATGTCTAGAAGTAATAGTAGGTCATTCCAATCGGTCTCTCTTACGATACCCACTTGACAGTTTGATTTTCTCAATCACTTTCCTCGATTCCCTATAATCTCGGCCTTCTCGTTGAGTTACGCAGACGACGGAGAAAGGGAGGGGAAGCCGGAGGAGGGAGATAGCCTGGCATATACGAAGGGCCGATTGCCCGGCAATTGATTTCCAGCTCTCGCCGATCCGCCGGGATCCCCCTCTCCCCTCTCGACTTTGCCCTCTAATGGAGCCTCCGCCCGGCTCGTTCTCGCTGATCTCCTCCGCGGCGCGCCGCGGCCGGTCGTCGCGCCCACGAAACGGTGTGATGAACTCGGCGGGATGCGTCTGGTTGCGTTAGCGTCTCTCGGGGCCGCAATCATCGGCCGCCGCACGACTAATAATACGTGCTCGCCGCGCGGCGTGTAATGAACTCGCGCGCAGGCGGGAAGCCCGCCGAGGGGCGCGCGGAGCCGGTGCGTGTCTCGCGATCGTGTGCGCGCGCACGACGTCGCGCGGCGGGCCGCGAGAGCTCTCGTCTCTCGTTTCGCTCCTGCCGAGGCCGGGCGAGAATCCCCGAGGATCGCGATCGCCTTTTGCCCGAGCCGTTATATTCGTCCGCGATGCGTCGTGGCTCGGACGATTTCTTCAATGGAGCGCTTTGCGAGTCGTTTGGGTTTATCAATGACTTGGTTGACGGGGACTCGCGAATTAAGAGCGCTCCTCACGGCGACTGGAGCGCCGTCAAGCGTTAAAAGTTTATTTTTACAATTTTTCATTGTTCGAGACAAGGAAAGCTGCAGACTGAGTTTTCCCACGTGTGGAAAGTATTCAAGAATATATTTTAAAAAAAGTTTTATGAAAAAACGAAAGGAAATGAAAATGTAATTTGTGGGACAAAATTAAGAAGTGCAAAACCATGCAGGTTATAATGTCTAAATTTGTCCTACAAATTGTACTCTCATTTTTTTTGTTTTCATTACAAAACCTTTTTTACAATATTCTTGAACTTGTTGGGCACATGGGAAAACTTGGTTTTTTGAGTTTTCAAGTCAGGAAATAATTTTAAATAAATAAATAAGCTTTACAATGTTGTAGGATTCTGAGGAGCACTACTAAGGGGACGGGGAACTCGTGCAACTTTTTCGATTGTGAAATGGTTCTGTGCTCGACAAATTACAAAATATCTTTGATTTTAATCTTTAGTAAGAATGGGGAAATACATAAGCCGCCAGAAGCACAGAGTTTACACAAAGTGGCTACCTGCGATGTGTTATGAGGCGTTAAACTGTGCATTTTCTTCTTCTTTGTGCGTTCTTACGAACTGAAACAAAGTGCGATTGATGTATTGTTTTATACATAAATTTTCAAAAGCCTTTATTATTTTAGACTAAAAATTCTTAATCCGTCATTTTATTAAAGATAGAATTTTCGTCTGTTACAGATTCGTCGTCGTTTGGATGCTGGCAGCACTTTTAACAAGGTCACGGGTGAGTTGCTTCGAACATTATTACTTCGGCTACGTAAATAAGAAAAAGTCCAAACCAGCACCGACGTGCTCGATAATTATTTTACTTTATGAAACGCAGATTACCGAGATCGTGAAATTAGCAAGAGAAAATTGATTTGTTTTATACCGAGTTGCTAACAGCTCGGTAGTTACTTTCTTATCTAGAATCGGCGGCTCGGTACGAAATACGAGATTGTGCAAATGAAAAGTGCTTGAAATTTTTTAGCGATTATTAACAGCCGTCAATTATGCAAAATTATGATCTTCCTGCGCTGAAGAAAGCCAGTTTTGAAATACTATCAATTTCAAGTTTAATAATTATTTAAAAATTTGATGACGAATACGGTAGCGGATACGGAGAAAAATGTTTAAGTTGAAATTGCTATATTTTTTATGAATCGATAGACAAACTTGATTTATGCACCAGCAAATTTAATATACTTGTATGAATATTTAATACACAATGTATCGAAAAATGCTATATAATGTAGTAAAAATTTACAATGAAATATGTCCGGATAAATTTTTGATATACTGTACAGTAAAATTTAAGCAAATTTCTGCCAATTATATGCAGATAAGTTTAGCAAATATTATGAATACAACGTAAGGACTACCGGGACCACTACCCTGGTAGAAATCTTACGTAGTTTTTGACTAATGAATAGCCAGAAATGCGATTTCTGGTTTAGTTTTGGCTA
>JAWWEM010050549.1:0-11218 GCA_035582935.1 Ormyrus thymus
TATCTCGTTGCAAGTGCACAATCTATTGCATAAGAAGTATTGATTATTTTTTAAGTTTATTTTGTAAAAAATCATATTTTTTTTAAATAAAGGATCGATAAAACATTTTGCAGAAGCATAAAATACTGCTATAAAGCTGATGTATCGATACGTGTCGAAGGCTATGTTGCTGTAATTCACAGAAAGTTTAGCCTACAATAGTAAAAATCTCATTGGACGTGAACGAGAAATATATTATAGAAAATTTTACATGAATTTATAAATTATAAAATTTTTATCAAACTTGGATAAATGTTTTGTATTCTCAAATTCGTTTTTGGTCTTTCGGATGCTGTCAGATTCTTGTGTAAATAAATGGATTTGTTTTAAATTCTGTACTCTGATATATCCGTAAATATTGTTTTGAATAATTTCGAATTTTTCGACATGTTTTCGCAAAACAAGCAATTATTATTCACGTCAACAACATGCAACAATTTTTCTGTAAAAATGGCAACAATTAAAACTTTTCATCTTCTACAGCGTTTCATTTTTCCAGTTACGATATTCTCATCCAATAAAGGATAAGCTCAAAAGACTAATTGAAATACTTCGAAAAGTGACATCGTCATGTTCTCACCTGAATCCAGTAAGGCAGGTAGAAACCGGTGCAGGCGAGTATCGAGGCCAGCGTGGACAGGATCACCCAGAAGATGCACAGTCCTGTCATGTCATCGGCCGTGTGTCTGGGCACTTTTTCCCGTAACCTCTTCAACGTCTCGCGCCGAGACACTTATTATCGGCGCTCTATCGGCGACGTGTAGGACGTCCTCTTCTTCGCGCAACAGTGACCCATTTTTCTCTCACTCTTTTTCCCTTCCTCGAGCTCGCGAGAGAACGAGAAACATCAGACGAGTCGGGCGGTGCGCAAGGCTTCCTGACTCATCGGCCACCTAATAACGAACAAGAGACGGGCATTTTTCGATTGGCTGCGTGAAATTTAACTCGGGATCTCGCTCTTTTCTCGGCTTTCAGAGGAGCTGCAAAAGGGGCTTATTAAAACTTTTAAGCTTTATTTACGTAGGCGTGCCGTTAAGCCACAAGTACAGTATTTTTTTGAATAGACAAAGCTTTCAAAACTTATGATGTATTTGCGCTTACAAAAGTTGCGTGATTTGGCACTGTGTAACTTTTCAACTACTTATTCTGTTTTGAAGAAGAAAGTTGAAAAGAACAAACTTGTAATCTTTCGCATCTCCTTTCTCCTTTCAAATCCCAACTTTCTTAAAATAATGAGAAAAAATTTTACAATTTGCACAGTCATGGAAAATTACTGTTCCGCGTAACTTCAACGTTAAGTAAGTTTAGCTCAGTACCGACTAAGCTTCCCATAATATAACGCTTTTGAATTTTTAAACTGAAATTCAACCTTGATTAAAAACTTTTCTTCAATTCTGAATAGTCAAAAATTTTAATCGTCTTTATTTAATTTGTCGAATCCTCAATAATGGCTTATGTTTCATAGTTTATAGTAACCAAAAGTTCGTCAAAGTTTTTCTGCTGCCAAAAGTTTAATTCGTGTTTTTAAAGCTACAAGAATATTATATTTTGAGTTGACAAAGCTTTCAAAACTTTAATCAAAAGCGAATGATTGATACTTCAATTACAAGTTTAAAGTTTTCAATGCGAAGCTCTTGTTAATTAATTACTAAATTATGGAGCATTTCACTGGGTATTTTCACATGAATTTTCAACAAAATTTCGAGCTTTCCATTAGCAAAACATACTTATCGAAAAATCCGAGTCGGCCAATAATGCAACATTCACGAAGTAAAGAGAGAGAACCCCAGAAAGCTATTCCGGCACTGGACGTCGAACTCCCGCAAAACAAATCGAAAAAATCCAAGCCTTGGCAGTCGTGGAAAGAGCTTCCTGTCTCGGGCCGGCTGAGCCCGAAAAAGGAGGAAGGAGACTAGCGAGTTCACTCGAAAGCACGATTCCTCACGCTTGCTAGAAACTTTCGTTCACTTCGCGGCGCAGCAGCTCCGAGCCGGACCCGCGGCACGCACATGTGTACACATCCGCGCGCGAGAGGCGGACGAAAATAAACTTCTGGGGCGGGGAACCAAAAATACTACGCGCGCGCGCGCTGCACCCGCTCACGCGTGTGTGTTTATTTACGCTTGCGGCGCACGCACGAAACTTATTTCCCCTCCCCTTTTGTTTTTTTTTAATAAAATTTTCGGCGGAGCTCGCGCCTCTGCGCACGTGACGGTTGTTTCGTATGCGCTCGCCGTTTCATTCGACGATCGTCTCCAGTTCTGCTGCTACCGCGCAATCACACACTCACTGGTTTGAAAAAAATGAAAAGGAAAATAAAAAGAATCACTGGTTACTTTCACGTGACGTCGGACATGCCGGTCTGCGTCGGCATTTTATTTTCTCAAGAAGCGCGAGATTTGCTTGGCGAGAACGAGAGGCGCGAGGAGACACGTCTTTAGAGACGCGCACGCCGTCGCGTCGGTCTGACGACTGAGCGCAGCGGCAACGGAAAGCGAGAGAGGAGGCCAGGCGGCGGCGGCGGCGGCGGCGGCGCACGACGGTCCACATGAAGCCGGCACATCTGGCGTGCACGCGCGCGCGCATCGCTGCTCTCGGGCTGCTTTTTTCCACCATGGTTTTGCGCTCCTCGGAGGATTTCAGGACGGGCTATTCGAGAGAGGTGTTTTGGTTCGGCAATTAGTAAGTGTGGAGTATCCGCATTGTTTCCGAAAACGACCTTTTGATCAGAATTTAATTTAGCTTTTGCCTGGGTGATTTATAAATTCAAATATCATATATGCGCGAGGGAAGAATTTTTAATAAGACCTGACCTACGATATAAGCGTGCGAGGCGAATTGAGTCTGAAAGTGTCATTTCTTTCATTCACATTTCGATTACCAGCCTATTTTCATCGCACATTTAAAATATTCTTTGATTCTACATATTCTATCTAGTCGTTACGTCGGAACGCAAGCATTAAATTGACTAAAGCACGCGTCGGTAAACAGAGAAAACCCAAGATAGGTTGACATTATGCATGAAGCTTTTGTCGGTGCGCATGTGGCCGAAGAACGGGAGGGGCGTCGCAACGGCGCGCGTATACAGCCTTTCGGTCGTCGGTAAAGATAGCACTGGGAGCGCGGCGATATTTTCAACGAATATACTTTTATGCTCGGTGCGTAGGCGCGAGCAGAGCCCCCTAACCTTTGTCGCCTCGCGCACCGAGTCGCGCGGAGAGCGTTCCACCTACGCCGCGTTCGTTCGTGTAACCTTGAATTATATTATTGTCGCGGAGGAGCGGATATTGAATGGGAGCTTTCTCGGAACGGGGGTGATTTTATTATTTTAAGATCTTGCGAGAGCTGAATCTAATTTGCGGGCTGAGCAATTATTAGAATTCTAAGGATTGAGGTTGAGAATTGTCGTTTATTGTTTGATTTATTGTATGAAATGCGATCATGAATAAATATGTAAGTTGAGACTTTTTTAATTAGTTTGGAAATAGAAATGCTTCAAAATTTTACTAATGAATATTTTATCGAATTTTTTTATTCATTCATTTATTAAACAGTTTAAATACTTGCTCTGGATATAAATTAAACGCTTTTTTTCCAATACAAGATGTAACTATTTAAAATGAGATTTACAATGAAAAATTTCATTTATGAACACAGGCAACTTTCTTTCAATCTTTCTTATGTGAGTTATGATAAATTTTTGGTGTGTTAGAAGATAAGCAACGGGTCGTGATATGCTGTATTATGCTAATGTCGAAATTACATGTACTCTTTATTCGGACGTTAAATGACATGTAGCTCAAAAGTTCAATTAAAAAATATAATAAATTAATGCTTGAAACTAAAGTCCAGCAAACAATATCACGAATGACTTCGTTAAGCCTCCCAAAGCCTTAGCCGCAGCATCAGCAAACCAAAACGCACAACATAACTCGAAGTACCGGGCGCGTACACAGCCGCCGGAATATTACGCCGAAGCTCGTGGATCATGTCCTTCTGCGGTTACTGCGTACCGAACGCACGCGCGTATATGCTCGCGAACGCGAAAGGGATTTGAAATAGTCGAGAGGGGGGTAGGGGAGGGGGGTCAGAAGGAAAGCTGCACGCGGACGGCTCTCGAGGGCCGCGAAGATAACCCATAACTCGACTCGCCGCAAAGCAACGCACCGCACCAAGGAGAATCGCGGAATGGTCCAAGTACTCAGCATTTCGGTACTTTAGGGATTGCCGACGGACCTCCCGGGGCTCGGAAATTTCACGGATCGAACGGGAGGAGCGTCTGGGGCGAGTAGTCACGGAGTTTTCAACGACGGAAAGCCGGCTAATTTCGATACGGAGCAGGAGCCCTGCATTGCGACTGTTTTAATTAAGAGATACCTAAGGAGAAAATTGTTCCACGAAGGATTGCGCTTCGAATCAAAGTGAATAGCTTTCGGCATGCAACGGTGTTCTTAATAGATTGGTTCAATCAAATGTTCCGCTGGAGTAATTAACCATATTAAGTAAAGAGGAATTTAGAAAAAGAGCTCGTAAAAATGAGGAGTTTTTGGAGCAGTTTTATTGCTTTTTGTCCCATATTTTAATAGTAATTCCAACGTAAAAAATATGGTCACAAAATGTTTGTAAAATTTACGTATTTACGTACTTGTAGATCGCCGATAAGTGGAAGTTTACTCGCGATATTCCATCAAAAGTAGCATAAACGATTCAGTTACTCTCTTTAATAGCCAACTGGTTTCTGACATGGCACAATTTGTATTTCTTGTCGGCTCTTTCTTTTTATTTCCTTCCCGCTATCCAGACCACTGGGTGGTTGTTACATTTTTATGTTCAGCAGTCTGGCGATCTCGTCGCGCTTCTTTTCATCTCGAAACGAGCATCATGAAGACAATATTTACAGCGTGTTATACCGTTCCCGTAACGTTTTCCGCTTTCTTGTGTCTAGAGTAACTATAAGTGTCACCGAGACTTTACGTCAATTATTCTCATTATTTACGACTTAATGGCTCTTGTTTCAAGATGAAAAAATTTTTTTAGACATCTACTAGTATTAAAAAATTAATTAATTTTAAGCAATGACCATTGACGTATTGATTAGTGTATTACGTCGAATTTAATAGGTAATCTAGTAGATAATAACTTAATATTGAGAATAAAAACACAATCAATAATCTATACATGCTTATAGTTCACCACTTAATAGTCTTGTAAGAGTTGTTTCTCGGTAAACAAAATAAACTAGGAAATAGGTAAGGGAAAAGAAATGAACATTACTCTTTAAAAAAGTAAGCAAAACGATAGACTAAGAGAGTTTAAGAGAAAGGAAGCAAAAGGGAGACGGAGAGACAGTACGAGCAAGAAAGGTAGTTCGAGCAGATAAGAAGATACACTCGATAAAAGGTCCATGATCTACGATACTCGACTCTCCCTCTCTCCCCCTCTCCCTCTCTCTCTCCTCTCTGTCCCCATTTTCGAAGAGTTTTCGGCCCTGCGAGTACGATTCCAGGCGCCTTTACCCCCTTCTCTCAGCGAGCAGCGCGACGTCGCAGCCAAAACTTTGCGCGCGCCATTTCTCTTTAACGGTCCCTGCACTTCGTGCGCGGCGATTCCGCGCTTGGCCTCGTCCTCCTTCTCCACCTCCTCCTCCTCCTCCTTTGTCTCGACGGGCTTTCCTTGACGCGATCGGGAATTTCCCGGAGACGCGAAATGGAATTTCGGCGGCGATATCCTTTGTTTAGATCGATCTGCTTTTTTGGGAGAGCTCGCAGAGGCGTAGATAAGGGCGGGTAATGCGCTCGGAGATATTTTCATGGCGGTGGGCTCCGTTTCTGCTGATGAATCGCGAATGCATTCGGTTTGCATGGAATTAACAACTTTTTGAGAAAGAGTGTCGTGTAAATTAATAAGAGTATTCATAAACAAATAAAACTACTTGCCGCCAAATTGCCCGTCAAAAGGAGATTTACGATAAAATCGAATCGAGAGGATGAACAAATTGATCTTACAAATTCTAAGTAATAACTAGCCCTTTTCTTTTCCTCATTATTATCAGGAAAATACCTTCATTTTGAACTTCAATTTCGAACAAAGGGAGAGTAATACCAAGAGCCATTTTTCATTTCGCAAAAAGGTATATTAATCCTGCCATTCTCTAATGGGCTTCCAATTTTGAATCACAAAAGTACCATCCAGTCAATCAGGTCAATAGGTCTTTTTCACAAAATAATGAAAGCGATCAGTTTAACAAAGCCCTTAACGAGCAAAACTATTTACTCACTAATAAAGAGCATTCGAATTCCAGTCCTTGAAAAAGTTGAAAAGTCAATCGAGCAAACTGTAGCTATTATAGGCGTACACTGCATGCGAGCCAGTCGAGTGAGAAATTACACGACACGCGCACAGGGAGAAAGAGAAATCGAGAGAGCGGAAAAAGAGGCTCCGCGCCCAGAGAGAGAGAGAGGAGGGCGGGAAGGAGGGCAATGTAGGAGCTAGTGGGTTTTCTGCTTAATTTGGGTAATGCAAGCTATAGTCCCCCCGTTCAGCCTTCGCGTAATGAGTCCATTCTTGCCTCGAATGAATCTAGTGGGCGAGCGGGTAGTAAAATCAGTTTGTATATTTTGCGAGACGGCCGCACCGCCACGGCGGAGGGAAACGAGCAAAACGCGCTCTGCAGATGTCCGAAATTAAGATGAAATGCCCTCCCGGCGTGTACGCCGGGCGCGTTACTACGTTTTTAATTAGGAGGGATGCCGCCCCGCCGCTGCTATTCCGGCTTTGCATCGCGCCAACGGACCGGAAAGTTCGCCCGACTCGCGTCGAGTAGCAAAATCTTCAATTGCGTTACGGCTTTTCAACCGATTGCTTTCAATTGATTTTTTCCCTCGCTCATTTGGAGTTTATACTTGGGAGTTTGCTTCGGCTCTAAAAAGGGTGAGGCATGAAAAGAATTATTTCGAACAAGTTCTTGGCCGTGGGACGAAGGTATTGATGATGGTAATTTAACGACTTAAAATACTTGATGCATTTTAGATTACATTAATCGATTTAAAATTTAATAGAATTTTTCAATTCCATTTCGTGTTCAAAGAGTGATAATTTTTTCGCATTTTTTCTGGACATGCTTTTAATAATTAATTACTAAAACATAATGCACTGTTATTTACGTGTAATATTAGTCAAATAATTAATTGTTTCTTATAAGCTAAAGAAACTTAAAAACATTAAAATTACTCCCCTCAAATAATTCCACTCCTCGCAGCGCCTTCACGAGGAACTCCGGCCAGCAATCTTCGGCATTTGAAAAAGTGGTCTCACAGTTTTTCGGCGGTGCAAAAAGGGGCCTGCAGTGTACTTTATCGACTAAATACGCTCCCGGAGACAAAGTACTCAGATACTGCTCGCGACTGTTGGGACTAAAAAAGCGCGGCGGAGGAGGGAGAGGGAGAGGGGGAGAGTGGGAAAGTCGGTTTTGCATGGGCGGCCGCGTCCATACTGCGCTCGTTTGTCAACCGGAGGAAATCCCTTTTCGCCGCCGTGAGAAATTTATGACAATTCTTGCGCCTGGCCAAGATAACCACGGCAAACGTAATTCCGTCCTCTATCTTGCTCTCTGCTTTTCCTTGCTCTCTCGTTTCCCGCTTTATTCTTGCCCCTTTTCCTGCTGCAGTTCAGTACTTACGCTACATTTGGGTAGTACTTTTCAAGAAATTGTCTATGTTTCATTGATTGTTATTACCTGTTATTACCTGTATTCTTTTACTTCCAATATCATATATTGATTAGCTGACCTTTTACGATTTTGTTTCGCGTATAAAATTGTGCACTTTCGTATAAAATTTTAAACTATCAGATTTTAATATCAATCTTATAGTCAAATGAAGAAATTTGCTTATTTTCCCATTTCAATTATCTTATCTTGTCAAAGTGTTTATTACGTATTTAATTATAATACCGCCATTAAAATGAAATTTTAATTGTCGTTCCTCCCATAACTACAAGCGATTAAATTAATACGTTATTCATGTCTTTACCTAATTTAAATCGCCATCTCTCATAGTAGGTTCATTCGTATCTTATACCGCAGCAGTAGAGACGTAATTGAGATTAATTTCGTGGATTTAAGCGCAGAGCGGTTATCCTCTAGTGGCGCAACGTTGCATTCTTGGCTATACGATCATTGTCGTTGGCTTTCACTGCCGCGATATTTGCCGCCGACTGTAAATTGGATTCATTTAAAGTGGAACGGAACATCCTAGGAGGAATATTATATATAATTTTGACGCAATGTACTTTGTCATAAATGTGCAATCGTAATTTGAGCGCGACGGTTTATGTTGTGAATTACAGCTTGACATAACATAAATAAAGAGAAATTTAGGTTCATCAGTGCCAAGTTGGAAGTGAAAATGACTGAAATTCATGGGTCAGTTATAAATAAACTACTGCACATGGATTAATTTTTAAAACATTACTGTCAGCTAATGTTACTATTTTTTTGTCTGGATAAAATTTACTTTCAACAGTAAAGTTTTTATTTTACCTCCACATTCCAGAAAATGAAAACAAGGAAGAAAAATATCTTTTATCTTAAAGGGCTAAGGGTTAATGCATCGAATCTTATGTGATTTTGTCTTTCCTTCCTTCTTATCCTTTGCTGTATAAGTACAAAATTCAACGTGTACTCTTGAACGAGTTGACTTGACGATAATATCCTGCGACAAGTTTCGCAAAAGTCTCATACCGGAATTTGGCATTACCCGGACAAGTTGCTCTTCGCCAGATGAAAATTTATGGACAAAACTCCTTGAAAATGTATTTACTTTAACCATTGTTTTTTTAGTTAGCTTTAATGGATTTATTTTTACTGAAGGCCTAAACATTATTTGAACTTCCAACTTTGAAAGTTCGATTCTTTACAAAAAAAAAGATAAAAAATGTTATTCTTGAATAAAGATTTAATTAAAAGTGTTTCAATTCCAAATTTTAAATGACCATTTGCATAGCAATTTTGCACTTACAGCTCTATTCGTAAATAAAACTTTCCGCCAAAATCCGAATTCTATTTTTCTTTGAGGAATTTTCACCGCTCTGTTTATTCGCACCTAGGATACTGGAAGGAAACGCCAACTAATTTTCGCATGTTTTTTCGAGCGTGGCTCACTTACATACATAGAAGCGTGGCAAAGAGCTCTCGTAGACGACGTGTAGTTGTGTCTCTAATCTCAAATTAAACTAGAAAGTTTACTGAAATAGAAGTATATGTTGAACTTGAGCATTCACGCTTGGAGAATCTATTTGATACTTTGGTGCGTTATCTTAGATCTCATTTTACACCTTTTTATCTTATTATTATAATACATATTATAAACTTTACTCTGTCTCGTTAATTTGAATGGTTCATTAAAGCTAAGTCATCGAACACGAACATTAAACTGTGAAATGCCAAGTTAAAGTAACAGTCATATAAATAGGCAGGTACAAAAAACTCAATCTCTCTCTCTCTTTCTCTCTCTCTCTCTCTCTCTCTCTTTCTCTCTCTCTCTCTCTCTTTCTCTCTCTCTCTCTCTCTAAACAGCGTGAATTACGAGTTTCGCGCGTGAAAAGCAATTTGAAAAATCGCTTTTTCCACGTCTGTCTTCGTCATTCGGCTAAAAAGGCACCTCCGTTTATTCTCTCTCTCTCTCTCTCTCTCTCTCTCTCTCTCTCTCTCTCTCTCTACTTCCATCTCTTTTCCTCTCTAACAGGCCGCATGTGCACGCGTAACTTTATTTTTTTGTTTGGTCTCTACGCCAAGCTGCGCGTATAACGCTCGCGCCGCCTCGCATGTTATTTCTCTACACTCTTCGTACCGCTGCCGTAGCTGGAATTTTTTTTTTCTTTTTGGTCCGTTCTTTTTATTAAATTTTTCGACACGCGAGGCTCGTGTACACCGTATGTATATGAGCGGTAGGGGAAGAGAAAGAGAAGGAGGTTGGAGAGCGTTATTTATACGTGTAATGCGTTGAGCACGTGAGCGTGGATGATGAAATCTCGTAATCGCGTGCGCACATCGGATGCTACAAATGTTTGCAAATGAATTATTAATTTTTGCGAACAGCTGCCTCAGCAGAGTGCTGAGTGTTTGGTAATTTAGAGAATATTTCTTGCTAGTGCAATTAGAGCAGATCTGAAAGCTTTGAAAGGGACATTTTTTTATTCAACGCGTTGAAGCTTTAATAAATTGGTTATGTACGTGTAATTTTGTATTGTTTTCTATTCAGATCCCTCGTTTGATAGTTAGTTTGACAATTTGCATAAAGGATAGTTTGGCGACTTAAAGAAGAATATAAATTAATTATATTTGAAAATGTATTTTGAAAATTATCAATCCTCATGATTCATTCAAAACAATCTATTTCAAAAAAATAATTTCAAACTATTCTTCATTTAGTTAATTATTTCTTTTTGTATTATTATTTTATTTTTCTATCTCCATTTTAGAATTTAATGAGCAGCAAACAAAATTTAAATAAACATTTTGTTATTGAAATATTTAAGTCCTAAATACAGATTTTTGGAAACTCCATGCGCAAAGTCCGATTTCACGCAAACTTAAATAAAAATGCATGTGATAAATCAAGCTTTGTACAAGACGTATCAAAATATAATGTTCAATACAAGAGCAAAATGATGATTTTAACCTGCTGTTACTTTTTCACACTATCTTCCTTTAGAAGAAAATTAAATAAAAATTTCAAGTAAATTAAATTTTCTCTAGTAATTATAAGCAAAAGGAAAGTAATGTTTTATGTTTGATTTGAACTATATTGCTAAAACAATCATAAAAAAATAATAATAATAAAAATATGACTGCTCTATGTTATATATATGTATAATCGCTATACCATATATAATTTAAAATCGTTATAAAACAAAAACTAGCGGATGAACTTCAAAAATTCTTTTTAATCTTGAAAGTTTAGTTAAAGATACAGCTATTCAAAAAATTGAAAAAAATAAATAAAACCTTAATATCTTTTGAACTAATAAGTTTCATAAGCAGAAAAACTATACAGCTTTGAACGTATAAAAGATCTATCTTTTCTCGTCGTCGTTGGACATAGAAAACTCATTTTTTTTTAGTTTTCAGCCTTTTATTCAAAAACTAATTCACAAAATGACTTGAAATTTTTACAGATTA
>JAWWEM010050550.1:0-11216 GCA_035582935.1 Ormyrus thymus
TACGTGTGATTCGGGCTTCTTATAATTTTATTTAAAAATTAAGATTATTTAAAATTAATTCAAAAATAAAAATACGTAACGTAACAATGATTGATAAATGCGTGAATCTAAAAATCAGAATCACAATTCAAGAAATCACATTTACTTTTGCAATATTATATTACATATAATATTAAATAAAATATTAAATTTGTACTGATTGGAAAATTGTTACCTAGTGAAAAATAAAAAGACTACTGAAATTGTTTAATTTTTGAGATCGCATAGCAGATGCAATCTAATTTTGGGTTAAACATGCACAATTTTCACGTTTTTTCATGCATGTAAAGAAGGCGAAAAATGACCGCGTTTTCTAAAAGGCGGACAACTCCCGACTTTTGGCAAGCGCAGAAAAATTTTTCGCCTTTGTCAACTTTAAAATTCTGAAATTTGATAGTTTTTACTAATTTACATTAATTAATTTGAATAAATTAATTTTCTGATGTAACTGGTGTATATATGCCGTGTCGCAAAACGATCTAATTTGGCCTAGCTTTACAAGCATAAAAAAATGGTCTGATCAAATTGCGATAAAAAAATATGATGTGCACCATGGATAAGAATAAGTCTGAAGTTTGCATCATTGAAGTGAAACGACATTTTTAGAAAACTGATTTTATTTTAAGCTTTTCGTATATATTTTATGTTTTACAGCCCAAAAAAATATGAAAATAAATATTTAGATATAATTTGCTTAATTTTAACAGATTTACAAAATTGAGAAAAATCATTTTGTTTCATATTAACGATACAAACTCTAGACTTATTGGGTAAGAGGCTTTCTTGGCCCTTGTAAGTCAGCAGTACTTAGCTTCTGCTCATGTTTGATTGCTTTGTGTCATACTGCAAATTCACTCTCGGGAAAACAAAACGTACTTTCTTTGATATACACTATACTACTTTTTCATTAAAAACATTTAAATTTAAAGGATTATTTAAAAATATGTTTGTAACAGCCTATTTAGAGATGACGAAAATGTCCAAAAATTTGGAAAAATATGGAGTTTGTTCAACGAATAAAGATGAGCGAAGTAATATTAGAAAAGAAGAGGATGATGATGATTACATAAAAATAAAAAAGAAAGGTAATTTAAATTTGAAGCCAATTTCAATTCAAATTACAAAACCTAAAACAACAGATGAAAGTCTGTTTGAAAAATTAAGAGCTGCAAGGAATAAGGAGCAGTATCAAGTAAGTTAAAAGAGACTATATAATACCTTAAATTAATAAGTACGCTTGCGGTGCTCTTTTTAAGTCTACTGCTTTCGCAGCAATACCTTGGGATGAGCGTCTATGGCTTGTTCTTTAATAAAAATTACGGTGTTTTCTACCTACCCGGCCTATGTAGAGCTAGCTAGCTGTTTCTTAGAAGTCTCAGGCTATATATTTTTACACAGATTTTTCTTTTATTTTATTTTCTTTGTTATAAAGTATGCCGCTAACCGGACTTACGCACGGTACAGTGTGTTAGGCCTTTCGTTCTATTTCAGTCCTAACTTCTAATTGAATTACAGCACGGGGCAGGTGGTTAGGCCTCCTGTCCATTGCTCTAATTCACCTACTGCGCTACTGTTCTTGTTCAAATTCAAACACGGTACAGGCGGTCAGGCCTCTCGTCTTTTGCAATAAATTTTCCTACCTATTCAATCAACTAACTCAGCTAACGTAACTAAGTGTTGCTTGGTATACTCTTAACTTGACCGTGTTGGTTTGTGATATTCTCGTTGATGCTTTTTTATTTCGTTATAGTTTGTTAATTTTATTTATTTTAATTGACATTAATTTAACTTTAATTGTTTAGATTTCTTGTGTTATAGGTATGCTGTTTGAAATAATTTGAGATTCGAAGTTTATCCTTTAATTTTAGTTTTTTATCTGAAGTTTAAAGTTCAGGTTAATACACTAAGGTCCTCTTAATAAAAACTATTTGTCCCTTACAAAGTTCCTTGTCGAATGCTTGTCCCGCATTATTTTCTGTTTTATTTACAGTCAACTGGGCCTTACAAAATTTTGATTCTAAAACAGGGAAAGCATCCTCAGCAGACCAGATTTAAGTAAGGAAAAGAAAGCGTGGGCGGAGTGACCGCTGGCAAATTAGGAAGCTCGAAAAACCGTGGTTAATTGTATATTTATTTATTGCTTATAGACACCGTTTCGACATTAAAATGTCGCATATTTAGATCTCATATGATTGCACAGGCGAAAAAGACTGGTGCATTTTACTCAAGAAGTCTGTCCGTAACCCATGGCTACTGTGCAAGCTTTATTGTTTACAGATCTACTAGTATTTTTGTTTCAATTTATAGGCTCATTTACATCAAATTGTATTTATTGATGGTGGCATCTCGTAAGTGTCCAGGTTTCATGTTTAAGTATGGAGTTGATTTTCTCTTACATAGCCTGGAGTCATTTAACTGTATCTGGCGCTTTCATAGCTTCTTCAAGACATGCTGGTTCTCCTAAATCTGTAATAACGTGGTTTAGCATGTGATCATCGAATCTATGTGTGGATTTTGTGGATCTTTGACTTCTTCGTAATACTGATCGTTCTACGTACTGTGTTCTTATCCATCACTCAACTGGCTGGAGAACGATGAGGTATCACTAGTGCCTTTTTTGCTGGTCTTTCGTGGATGTTTTGATCTGTGAATGAGTGTGAGATAAATTCTGGGCTTCAGACTCTTTATTTCGTGGTCTTCTATAAGCGGGTTTTCATAGGCAACTATTACCTAACTACTTCTCTAGGAACTATTATCTCACGAGCTACTGGATCTCACAATTTGTATCCGGGTTATTGTCTCACATGAGATTTTCAGCTATGAGATATCTAAGTATGTAAACAGGGATATACAGCGCGACATCCGGGTATCTGCGACGAGATATTCCATGCGATTTGCGGATCTCATGAGTAAGATTCCTGCCGCAATATCCCGGTTTCACAAGCGCGATTTTCAACGCGATACCCCGGTATCTAAGCCGTGATTTTCAGCAAGATATCCTGGTATTAGGGCGAAATTTTTAGCGCGATATCTGGCCATCGGAGGAGAAATTTCCTACGCGATATCACACTGGCAGGATTTTCTGCGAGATATCCCTAACTCATAGGCAACATTTTCAACGCGATACCCGGAAATCCCAGTCGTTATTTTCAGCACGACATCCTGGTATTTGAGAGGGGAATTTCAGCGCAATCTTGGTAGTTGGGACGGATTTTTCAGCGCAAAATCTTGATGTTTGAGGTAAGATTTTCCACGCAATATCCGGGCATCTAAGGAGAGTTTTCCGGATATCTGGCGCGTTATTTTCGATCTTCAGGTTTCTGGGATTGAATTTCCGGCACGATATCCTGATGTTTGGGGCAGCATTTTCAGCATGATATCCGGGCATCTTAAGCAAAATATCTAATGGCAGACGATTTGTTAAGGTACAAGTGTCGATATAAGAGAAAAAATTTTTTTCTTTAAAAATACATCCTTGGTCGTTTGTGTCAAATGATACAATTTTTTACATTCTGCGATTTTTGTTCGGGAATTTCTAGCATTATTTATAAATGAAATATAAAGAAACAGACGATTTTTATACTTATTAATACCAATATTTAAAGTTAAAATGAATCTTTCAATTTCAATAATAATTAAACGTGTACTCTCTTATTCACAATTTTTGTTTTATTCAGGCTGTTTAAATATTTGATTTGTATTTAATGATTATAAATAATACTTTAAACAATAAATTCGTAGACCGAACAACCACGGAAGCCGGAGAAGTCACAAATACTTACACCCAACAACTATACAACGCAAGGGAGTATCTAATTATTATAAATAAAAATTTCAACAAAAAATACCTACACCCAACAACCACAGAATCTGGGAAAGTACTTGATTATTCTAAATAATAGGTTAAACAATAAATACCCAAATCCAACAATCACGCAACCCAGGAGAGTATTTAATAATTATAAATAACCCTTCAAACAATAAATACTCACACACAAGAACCACACAACCCAGGAAGTATCTTATTATTAAAAATAAAGATTTAAACAAAAAAATACCTAGACCTAATAACCGCACAACCTGGTGGAGTAATTACTTATTCCAATCATTAAGTCGTTCACCATGTTTTGTGGTAGTTGGGTGTAGGTATTTTATGTTTAATTCTTTATTTTGAATAATTAGATACTCTCCTGGGTTGCGTGGTTATTGGATGTAGGTATTAAATACTCCCCCCGACTGCGTGTTTATTCGGTCTACGGATTTATTCCTAAAAGTATTGTTTATAATCAGCGAAGACTCCCCTCGGTTCCGTGTTTGTTAGGTCTACGGATTTATTGTTTAGAGTATTTATTCTACTAATTAAATACTCTCCCGGGTTGCGTGTTCATTGGATTTGGGTATTTATTGTTTAAAGTATTATTTAGCATAATCAAGCATAATCAAGCACCGGGTTATTGTTGGGTGTAAGTATCTTTGTTTAAATCTTTATTAATAATAATTAGATATTTCCCTGGGTTGTGTGGTTGTCGGGTGTAGGTATTTATTGTTTAAAATATTATTTATAATCCTTGAATACAAATCAAAGATTCAAACAGCTTGAATAAAACAGGGAATTGTGAGAAAGAGAGTACATGACTAATTATTATTGTAATTGAAAGATTCACTACAAATTGAAAATTGAATAGTGTCATTAATAATTATAACAATCATCTTTTTTTTATATTTTGTTTATAAATAAGGTAGAAATTCACGAACAAAAATCGCAAACTGTAATAAATTGTTTATTTGTTATAAACGACCAAGGATACATTTTTGAAGAAAAACATTTTTTTTCTTATAATATCGACACTTGTACCTTTACAAATCGTCTGCCATTAGATATTTTGCCTATTTAATAACTAATTTGTTGCTGAGGCCTCTGCTTAAAAAATCTCGATAAAATCTTATATATTATCTGCAGATGTACATATCAACAAAGGTGACGAGTTTCAAGTCAATCTTGGATTATTTATTAAGAAATGAAGTACGTTCATTAGAAATTTATGCAGTTTTTGGAGATTTTAAAAGCTTAAATTTGTTGCTCGGGCTTATTCATAGAAAATCCGGATCAAATTCTTAGTATTACCTATATAAAGGCAAATCAAGAATACTCACAAATGTGAAGCTAATCTTAGCTTAATTTTTAACGGATTAAGTACCTAAATTGGCGACGAATGTCGTGAGGCCGTTCGTGCGCGCCACTCTAAAAAGGAATTTGTTTTCAAGTACGGATTAGGACGGCAATTGAGGAGTCACGAACTAAGTCGTATTGTTATGGTTTCAGTATTTTGGATTTCGCGGAAATAATGAATATTAATAATGTCGATATTAACGTGTCTGCACACAAGTATATTTACGAAGTGTATTTGTGTGTATGTTTGGGTGAGTGAATGATATTTTTAAAATCTAAGGAGTCTCAGTTAAGCTTTCGAAGTAAGAGATCGGTTGTTGAAATTTCTAAATTTCGAGGAAATTTTGGGTATTTGTGGAGTGGATGTTTGGGAGTGTGTTATTTATTATTATTGGTTTAAATATATATATATATTATTAAAAATTAATCCACTGTTCCAAATTGTTTCTCAACCCTATGCAAATTCGTGTCGATTAGCCCGATCAATTATCAGTTCTGACTATTAATAAATTTTGCGACTGACTGCATTGTTGTTTGGTTTCCAAGATACGAAGGGTGGCTATGCTAACTTTAGACTCAAGCTAGCGTCTCCATTGTTTCTCGGATTTGGTTATAGATTCAAATTTTTTGTGGAACAAATTAGCAACAAATTAGCAGCAGATTACGGTGTATTTAAGATTGTGTCCTTATGTAGTGGATTCGCCAGTTTAATATACGTTTAAAATATCTAGACAGCTGACGATAGTGCCTCGGCCCATAAAGGCTACTGTAGCTGGGAGTTAACTAGCGTGCATCTTACTTTTTCCAGAAGGGTGCTGTTTACAAACTCGGCAAGGTCACCTCTGACTGTCAGATTTAAGGTCAAAGCTGTAAACTTTTAAACTTTTAAATGTGATTGGCGAACAAGAATTAAAAGCCCGACCTGATCTATCCTTCGCAGGTAAAAACATACAATTTTGACCTTTAATGTAACCGTCAGGATAAGCTTGACTCCTTACACGACTATATACATATATCCAAACGTAAAATTGTCGGCTCTTTCTAATTCTGGAATAAAAAATTAGTGTTCCCATTTGAAAAAAAAGAAGTTGACCTACACGTGACCTCTTAGTATGACCTTAGGGTCATATTTAAAGTCACTATTGCATATCTCTGTTCAAAACCAGACTTTTATATCTACCATCTACTTTTTATAGCATCGTTCTTTTCCAAGTCATCCAGAAGTCCCGGCCTTTTTGAGACACCTTGTATATGTTTTTTGCATTTTTCATCACACTATGGAGGCTCTGCGTTCGTATGTGGGTTCTTTTGGCTACTTTATCTTAAAAACAGAAAGAAGCAATAAAATGTACCGTTGTCTCCTTTAAAAAATATTATCTAGAACTTAAGTTACGTAAATAGCTGTGTTTGTTTAAGATTGAAGACCGGACAGTCAGAGCTTATAGGAAACAGCTGCAATATTTTTGGACAACTAATTATCAAAAAATGATCAATAAATTATGCAATAGTGAAGACATTGTGTTGTGGTGGTTTTGTGACCTTAATAGATCGTAAAATCGTAAACAGATCGTAAACAGATTATGCAGAAATCACGATCTATTTGGAACCCTTTTGTATACCGATTAAATCAATATCCTTTCCGAAAATTATTAACAATAGAAAATAATTTTATTTATAGGTAAAAGAAGTAGAGAATGCGAAGGCAGGACCTTCTAGAGAGCATTTATTCGATGAGCTTGATGATGTGTCAGATTTTCCAGAAATTGACGAGGATGACGATATCCCGTTCGAACAACGATTGCTAAAGAGGGAATTAAAAAACAAAGATGGGGAATGTCAATGTTTACTATCAGAAAATAAAAAGTTGAATGAAAATATTGAATTATTGGAAGTAAAATTTAAAAGCGTTGAAGCCGAATATATTCAGTTGAAAAAACAAAATTTGGAAATCAATGAAAAGTACAATAAAACAAAAAAAGAGTTAGAAAAGCTTCGCAATGATTTTAATAAACAGAAAAATTGTCTTGGGAGTGCATTAATAGGTACATGTACATTCTTACTTTAATTCTAACATTGAACCTATTTTTGCTGCAGTTATTAGAATGTTGAATTAGGTTAACGTTGCCTTTCAAAAAGATATTTGTTGCTTATTGATAAGGGGAGTATATGACACTCGGGTGACAGATGGCACCCAAACTGAGCCATATATCTCTCCTTACCTTATCGATGACTTACCCGGAGTTTTAGGACCTAACCTTGCCCAGTCATCGGATACTTTAACTTAGCGTTTGATGTGTACAACACACCTACCCTGGACATTCACAGCAAACTTTTATGTTATTGCAAATAATGCTGGGTTATCTTCCTACAACTAAAATAAATATATTATTCATAAAATACAAGAGATTTATGCAAAACAAGCTTTATTAAGTATGTTGGCGCATCAAATTTATGCCAAAAAGTAATAATTGTAATTCAAAAAATTAAATAAATAAATACAAGAATTCTTTACCTTTTATTAAATATAATGGAAGTGGTTCTCCTGTAGTTAAATTTAACACCTGAAGCCAAACAAAACCAGAAAAGAATCAGTTAAAATTTCAAAGGTTATAAATAACAACTTTTGTAGCTAAATAACAACTTATCTAATGAAAAACTTTTCTTCGGGCACAAGTACAATTTAATTAAAGAATATTTAGCACTTCGATCGCCTCGAGCTATTTTATCTCAATTCGTTCAAGAACGCTTATTTAATCTCGCACGCCGCGCGTAAAACTATATCACCTCGGAGGTTCTGAGTCCTTTTGTACTAACTCGTGGAGGCACGATTATTATATCTCATCTGAAATGCCGCGAGACATACTATCTCAATTCAAAGGTACCTATTTATTTTATTTCAACTCCTGGCGTTGCTTGTAAACTATATCAACTACATTTTTTGGGAAATTTTGATTTTTGCATTTTCAGATTGCTGCCTTTATAACTGATTCTTTTCTGGTTTTGTTTGGCTTCAGGTGTTAAATTTAACTACAGGAGAACCGCTTCCATTATATTTAATCAAAGGTCCCACACAGCACGAAATATTGCTGAAAGCTTTCAGCAATATTTCATGAAAGATTTGAAACCTTTCAGCGAAAGATTTCTGAAATATTTTTATGTCCGTGTAAAAGATTCTTCAGAAATATTTCACAAAGTAACATTCTATGAAATGTTCCTGTGATATTTTTGTAAGGTTTCAGAAAAGATTTCTGTGAAATATTTTAGTTAGCTTTCAGAAAGCTTGTAGAAAACTTTCAGAAAGCTTTCACTGAAACATTTCTTGGAATCTTTCATAGAAATATTTCGTGCTGTGTGGGTAAAGAATTCTTGTATTTATTTATTTAATTTTTTGAATTACAATTATTATATAGTTGTATCATGATAAAAAATGGACTATTTAGCATAAATTTGATGCGCCAACATACTTAATAAAGCTTGTTTTGCATAAATCTCTTGTATTTTATGAATAATATATTTATTTTAATTGTAGGAATGTAACCCAGCATTAATATTTGCAAAAACATAAGAGTTTGCTGTGATTGTCTAGGGTAGATGTGTTGCAGTCGACTCAAAGGCTAAGTTAAAGTATCTGAGGACTGAGGCAGATTTAGGTCCTAAAACTCCAGATAAGTCATCGATGAGGTAAGGAGAGACATATGGCTTAGCTTGGGTGCAATCTGTCACCTGAATGTCATATACTCTTCTTGTGAGACTAGACTTCTAAATATAACGAAACATGCATACATGTCATAGAAAGCATTTTATAAGTTGTTGATCAAAAATACAAAAAAATATGATTATAGATATTTCAGAAATTCTACAAATAATACAAACTAGTTCTATAAAAATAATATTTACCTATACTTGAGCATTACCAGATATACGACAGTTAGTTGATAATTTACTAAATGTGTCAAGAGTAATTGAAGGACTATCTGATGATAATACAAAAGATAAACGTATTTTAAAACGTATTGTTACAGAACCTAGCAATTTATCAATAAATCGTTTATCAAGCGACTTGTCAAATAATGACATAGATGAGAATTCTTCCCAAGACAAGGATTCTTTCGGTGATGAAAATATATATGTAAGTAACAATATGTGACGTAGTTAAATAACTTAACAAACTTAATTAAAAATTTTCGCGATTCACAATCCTTCTTTATCATGTTTTACATTCTCTTACACTCTAAACACAATCGAATTCGCCAAAAGCAGATCCAGTCTAGATCTCTTGGCACGGGAATTCGCCGAAATTTTACCGCTGGCGTCGCATAAGAATGTCTCTGGAGCGCTTTTCTCTCACTCTCACTCTCACTTATACAAAGGAAAAGCAGCTTCACAAATCGTTGAATTCGCGTCTCGGCTAACCATACAATGATCTCCAGAAAGCCCTACAAATCGTCACGCGCGCGATTTGTGATTCTGACGGACGCTAACTGAGAACAAATTACATTCTAAGCCTGCCAGGATGTTCCCCGCCATTCCTACGAGTCCGTTGCTTTCTCTCTCTCTCTCTCTCTCTCCCCTCTCCCTCTCCCTCTCTCTCTCTCTCTCATCACTCTCGTCGTCAACGCCAACGTCCGACTGATGTGCGATGCTAAGCTTGGATCTTTCTTTGCCGTCATGCTCCCTCTCTTTTACACATTTTTCTCTTCTTAATTTCTCGTTGCCCTGGGTCTCCCTGAACTTCTTCGTCCTCGTAGCTCCAGTTGCACTCTCTCCTCACCACTCTCCAACTACCTTTTACGCACGCTCTCCAGTCCAGCACTTAACACTACAACACCTAAGGGCGAAACTCTGGCACCTCTTTCCCTCAACTCCAACCGCTAGCTCTGCTGGTTCGGAACACACCGTCAAAATGGGAGGCGCTGTCATATTTCTACGCGCCACCTCACCAGGTCGCATGCATCGACCGCAATCTACAATATTTTTCTATTCTTTCTTTGACACGTCTGACAAGTGTGACGTGGTTTTTATTAATTAAATAAAATTAAAACAATAATTTTAGATTTTCCCGTACCACGGGCACAAACAATTTATTATATTTCTTACAACTCAAACTCGTGCTAGGGTTTCACCTATCAAAAGGGAGTTCCGCCGAACTCTCCTTGCCAGGAATTTTATAATAATAATAATTTATAAGTATTTTATAATTTGATATTTATTATAAAAAATTATTCAAATGCGTGAATATAAATAAAAAAAATTTCTTTTTAGCTAATAAATTATCAACGTTATTTATGTTTATTTGAAATAATATTATGTTTATTTTGAATAATAGATTTTAGGGGACACCCGGGCAAGACGGTGGTAGCGAGCAAGACGGACACCCTCTATTATTTCTGATATCGCTGTTACGAAAATTCTGAAATAAATCAAGTATATTATATGTGTCATTAGCATCAAAGTTTCAGCACGTGCGCACTGCTCGCGGCAATAACATCAATTAGAAATCAAAATCAAATTTTTCCTTAAATGGTCCGTCTTGCCCGGTCTCCCCTATAAAACTATTTTATAATATACGATATATCTTTTACTTTGAAATTAATTATGATGAAATTTAATAAATATTTGAATAAATGATTAAATTGCAGAAAACGAAACCTAAGAAGACGATAGATTCTTCAAAAATAAAACATGTAAGTTTAACTACACATTGACATTAAAGTTTAATTATCATTGAAATAGAAAAATGATTTCCGGTACATTATTATACGCTTGTATTTTTGCTATTACTCGTAAAATTCAATGACAAATACTTTAAAATATAGATTTCCTTTTTATGTGAATTGTAAGTTCCTGAGTTCAGTTACTTCAGAAATTCTAACCAATACAAATTTTTTAATTATTTCGTTGTAACATCGCAATTATAATTAAATAAATATATTTTATATTGTATGCCAAATGTATGTTTTGGCGACATTACTAAAGAAATAATACCCCTCGATTTACATTGATTTAA